>CAUYRH010035342.1:0-19556 GCA_963574655.1 Perodicticus potto | reverse complement strand
ACACTTTGTGTTTTCTGTGTTCTTCATTTTTATTTGTATTTTCTGATTTTTTTTTTGTAAGAAATACATTATGCTTTTAAAGTAGCAAAACTAATAAAGAAATTTTATTTATTTATTTTTTTTAATTTTTTTTTTTTTTTTGAGACAGAGGCTCAAGCTGTCACCCTGGATAGAATGCTGTGACATCACACCTCACAGCAACCTCCAATCCCTGGGCTCGAGCGAGTCTCCTGCCTCCGCCTCCCAAGTAGCTGGGACTACAGGCGCCCGCCACAACGCCCGGCCATTTGGTGGGTGCAGCTGTCATTGTTGTGTGGAGGGCCTGGGCTAGATTCGAACCCGCCAGCTCAGGTGTACATGACTGGCGCCTTAGCCTGCTGAGCCACAGGCGCCGAGCCAAGAATCAATTTTTGTTAATGGTGAAAGGTGGGGTCCAGTTTCAGTCTTCTATAGGTCACCAGCCAGTTCACCCAGCACCATCTGTTAAATGGGGAGTCTTTCCCCCACTGAATATTTTTGATGGGCTTGTTGAAGATCAAATGATGATAAGCAGCTGGGTTCATCTCTTAGTTCTCTATTCTGTTCCATAAATCTACCACTCTGTTTTTGTGCCAGTACCATGCTGTTTTGATCACTATAGATTTAAAGTATAGGCTGAAGTTTGGTAATGTGATACCTCCTGATTTGTTCTTATTTCTGAGTAATGTATTTGCTATTTGAGGTTTCTTTCTGATTCCATATAAAATGAAGTACTATTTTTTCAAGTTCTTTAAAGAATGACAATGGTGCTTTAATAGGGATTGCATTAATTTGTAGATTGCTTTGGGTAGTATGGACATTTTAACAATGTTGATTCTTCCCAGCCATGAGTAGGGTATGTTTTTCCATTTGTTAACATCTTCAGCTATTTTTCTTTTTCTTTTTTTTGTAGAGACAGAGTCTCACTTTATCACCCTTGGTAGAGTGCTGTGGCGTCACAGCTCACAGCAATCTCCAACTCCTGGGCTTAGGCGATTCTCTTGCCTCAGCCTCCCGAGTAGCTGGGACTACAGGCGCCTGCCACAACACCCGGCTTTTTTGTTTTGCAGTTCGCCGAGGCCGGGTTTGAACCCTCCACCTTCGGCATATGGGGCCGGCGCCCTACTCGATGAGCCACAGGCACCGCCCTTCAGCTATTTCTTTTCTCAGAGTTTCATATAGAAACTTTCTTTTCTTTATAGAGATCTTTCACGTCCTGTGTTAGGTAATTCCCAAATATTTCCTCTTCTTTGGCACTATTATAAAAGGAATAGAGTCCTTGATTGTTTTTTCAGCTTGACTATTGTTGGCATATATAAAAGCTACTGACTTGTAAGTATTGATTTTGTATCCTGAGACACTGCTGTATTCCTTGATCACTTCTAAGAGTTTTGAAGTTGAGACCGTGGAATTTTCCAGATATAGGATCATATCATCAGCAAAGAGTGAGAGTTTGATCTCCTCTGACCCTATTTTTTTTTTTAACAGATTTTTAAAATTTGTTTATTTTTTTTTGAGACAGAGCCTCAAGCTGTCACCCTGGATAAAGTGCTGTGGCATCACAGCTCACAGCAACCTCCAATTCCTGGGCTCAAGAGAGTCTCTTGCCTCCGCCTCCCAAGTAGCTGGGACTACAGGTGCCTGCCACAACGCCCGGCCATTTTTTGGTTGCAGCTGTCATTGTTGTTTGGCGGGCCTGGGCTGGATTCGAACCTGCCAGCTCAAGTGTACGTGGCTGGCGCCTTAGCCCGTTGAGCCACAGGCGCCGAGCCGATATACATATTTTTTAAAGCAAATCCAAACATGTAACATTTCTATTTGAAACTGTTCATTAGCACATTCACTCTGCAGAACCTAACACTTTAGTCCAATTTCAAGGACTATGACTTTTCTGTTACATTTTTCACTCTCATTCAAATCTCACTTTTCCTCCACTTTGATCGACTTGAGTTATTGTGCATTATTGTTTTAGTACTCCCTGACTTTGCACAGGCTGTTAATTCTGCTGGAAGAACCATCTGCACTCCCTAAAACTTGACTCATCCTTACATGCTTCACCTGTCACGTTTGTTGTGAGTTCTCTGAATTAAACCTATCTCAACTTTAAGCAAAAATTTAGAGTATAAGTACACATAGCACTGTCTCTGTCACGTTACATATTTACAATTATGTGATTCTATGTCTGTCCCATTAAATTTATTTAAATTACCTATTAGCATATTCTCTCATAATTCCTTTAATTTTTGGCATAATTTTTTAATCAGATTTTAAGGATAATCTTATAGGAAACCACATAGAAAGCATATTCTGTTATTTAAGGACATTCACGTTGATAATTGTATGCGTTCACATCTAACACAGGATAAATTTCATTCCTAAGTAAATGTCAATTGAATGGCTACATAAAAGACTAATTTTCAGTATCCTAGTTATCATCTATTAATTATATCTGCAGACTTTCATATTAATCCTCAAATAATTACATATAATATATTCAAATTCTCTTAATTATCATATAATTACATGTAATATACAAGTCTCTTGAACATTTATTCTTTAAATAAAATATTTCTTCAAGTAAAAAAATAATTTAGCATGAACAGGGGACCTGGTTTTCAAGAAATGACTAAAATACAAAGTTGGATATTTGATCTATGTTTGCTGAAAATATATAACTTACAAATTCAGACATTATATAAGAACGATAGTGATAGTTCATATGTGTAATAATTTTATAATCAAAATCAAATGAAATTTTTGAGCAGTAATAGGTTTTTCAAAGATAAATGGTACATATTTTCCTTTCATTTATGACTATAGTAAGAAACATAACTCATGTCACAAGTTAAACTTTTGATAAACTGAGTATAAAGTCATGCATAAAATAAGAAAAATTGTCACTAAAATATTCATCTCAGGGAAATATCCTAAACAGATTATACAATTATTTGTTCTTTTTTTTTGTTTGTTTTTCATCTTTTACTGTCTATGTTTCTGCACAGTTTGGAGGAATCTGAAGAATAATTGTTAATTACACTAAACAAGTGGGTTGGACATGGTGTCTCAGTCCTATAATCCCCACTCTTTTGTAGGCCAAGGCAAGAGAATTTCTTGAAGCCAGGAGTTCAAGACTAGCCAGGAAAATAATGAACCAACTTATCCGACAAAAATAAAAATAAAGTTAAGTGAAATTGCCGGGCATGATGATACACACCTGTGGTCCCAACTGTTCAGGAAGCCAAGGCAGGAAAATCATGTGAGCTTAGAAGTTTGAGGTTGTAGTGAGCTATGATCATGCTACCCCACTCTAGCCCAGGCAATGTCCCAGCACCCTGTCTAAAAGGAAAAAATAAAGAACAAATAAAAATAAAAATAATTAAACATTTTAATATGAATGTGTACTTTGCATGAAGTATGCCATTAAACTTTATTTTTTCAGATTTAAAAATCCATTTCATACGAAGTTCCCTGTGTATTTAAAGTATGCTTTTTGGCTGAACTATACTTACTCAAAGACATTTTTTAAAAATACAATGAGAATTCTCAGAGAAGCCAAATATATCAGAAACTGATGTGGGAAAAAGTGACACATGAGGTAAGCTAATAAATGCCTTATTTGCCTTCAAACTGCTTTTTTAGTTTTCATTTTAATTTTGAAAATATTAAATCATCATAATGTCTCTATAAAATAGCCACGGACAATGATATCATCCACAACAAGTGCTTATTTGTTTTGTTTTGTTTTTTTTTTTCACAGTTTTTGATCGGGTCTGGGTTTGAACCGCCACCTCTACTATATGGGGCCAGCGCCCTACTCCTTTGAGACACAGGCGCCGCCCCACAACAAATGCTTATTAAATGTCCAGTACAAATCCATTTCTCACTAGTCCATATTTCTATATATGGCAATACGTATGTGTTTGTATTATGTATTATTTTTTATTTTATATGAATTCTTTCAATTTATGAGTAAGAAAAGCAAGTTTTATAAGGGTTATAATATTTACTAAAGTTAATACCCAGAGAGGCCATAATAGAGCAAAGATTTCCTCTTATATTTATTTGAATGTATTTAGTATACCACATTTAATCCATGGGACACATCTCAATCTCTATGTTAAATTCTCTAGGCTTCATTTCTTCCTTCTGAATCACCTTTGCTTTCTCATCAAGGGGAGTATGCATTTGTAGCTGGGTAGTTTTTAACAGAATCCTTCACGCCAATAAAACTGGGAGTTCCAATAAGCCCCTTCTATTTTGTATTCTAAATCTCCACTCCAGGCTAACATTGTTTCTGCTCACCTAACTTTCCCAAGAAAACTGTAGGTCGGTCTTTCCTGAATGTCATGAGTATTCACTCAGGTAGTTTCTAAAAATAATTTGTTAAGGGTAATGTAGGATTTGATTTTCAGCCTCTACTACTGCCCCATTCCAACCCCTACCCCCCCCCCATTTTCTCTATTTCTTACAAAAGAACCCCATCTCCAGGCACCATATCTGTATTTATTTCTATGGAGGTGCAACATTACGATGATAAATGTGTCAGATTAAAATGCTGTAATTGGTTCACAATTTCTGTGAATGAGCATTTCAGTATTGCAAGGCTAGGTTCTCTGCTGTGCTTCTTATAAAGCTGAATTCAAGGTGTTAGCTACATTAATTCTTTCAGGAGTTTTTGGTGAAGAATGGAATTCTGTCAGCATTGGCAATGTGATAAATGTATTTTCTAATTTAATTTATACTGAGATTACATCAATTGCTATATTCTGGAATTTAAAAGAAACAAGAAGGTTAAATTACATTCAAATCAAAAAAGGGATCCCCAAATGTATATACTACAAAATGTGTATGTTTCTTTTGAATGTTAGAATTGTCAATATAACACTGTTACAATTAGTGACAGTGGCTTAGAATCGTGGACTTTGGAGATGGTTTCTCATTGAAAAAGATAGTGGTATTTTAAGATTTATTGAAGATTTGTTTTAGAGATATTATGCTCTTGAAAAAACAAGGTAAAAAATTCAACAGACTTTATTTCTTATTTCCTTGAAACTGATTGCTTACAATGAAATAAAGGTTCCTGTAGCTCTTCATACAAAATATGATAGAGCAGAGATACCTTCATCGTTAGTCTTAAAATGTGTGTTTTCATGACTTGATGTTACTGATAGCTAATTACTTTCATCAGAATTTCTGCTTGAAGAGGTTGTATTATTTTAAACCTTGTTGGCATTCAGAAAGAAATTTTACCATCAACTTTTCTCTAATCATCAGCAGTTATGACTTGTCAAACATTTCATGGCTAAATCAGTATGCCATTTACCCACATTCCTACTTTTAAATTAAAAAGTCACTTCCTTGTTTTATGGCCAGTTTTCCAAGATTAGCTTTTTTATTTTCTAAAACAGAATCCTATATAATTTTATATATAATTCTATAGTTCATTATATAACTATGCTAGTTATATAGAAAGAGTAGTTCTAGGTTTAGAAATAAAAAAATAATAATCTGATGCTAATGGGTGACTTTAGAAATTATTGTTTCTTTTATTCATTTATTGGAAGATATTTATTTAATAACAGGCACTGAATATGCAAAAGTGCTGACGTCATAATCAGTCAGGCTATTAAATAAACAATGATGATGCATTGTGCTAAGCATTTTAAAAGATACAGAAGTAGGAATTGTATTAATGGAGAAAAAGGATAAACGGGGAACGTGTAAGTAAATTCAAAGAAGTATAATTACACTGGTATATTGGGGAATGTTATAAAAAAGTATTAAAGGGGAGAGTGTAAGTAAATTCATAGAAGTATAATTACACTGGTATGCTTCCGAATATTATAAATTCCGATAATGCCTTTGAATTGGTGCTGTACCATGTAGCATGAATTTGCCATTTTCATTCCAATCCAGAGAAAGCTCGGGGTGCCAGGGTCATGAGGCAGCTGGGCTTTTTTTAGTTCAGGTTTCTTATTTCTTTCAGACGTAAGTACTATCTCAACTTTAGGAGGTTTCTTGTGTTTGATTTGATTACTGTCAACTCTAGAAAACTATAATCACAGCTACACTTTTCTGCCTTGAGACATTTTCAAGGTCTGCTATATTGTTGCTTCTTTGCTCTTTTTCAAGTAAAAGGGTAGGCATTTTGGGGACAGAAATGCTTTGTTGGGAGAGCTTCACCCTTTATCTGTTATTTGCTCTGTGGCCCTTTGAGCAATTGAGAAGTGTTAACAATAGTTGTGAAAGGCATGCTCTTAATCTGATTGCTGTTGCAGACTGAGTTTAAATTTGAACTTTACTCTTTCAGATTTTTACAACTTTAAAAGCTGTCAGCTTTTCCAATATAACAAAAATGTGAATTTCTGGAACTTTTCTGTTACCCCTCTCTTCTCTTTCCAAACTTGTCAGTTTTTTTCTGAGTTCATGTCTTTTTAGTAACACTTGTGAAGCACAGTCAATAACAACCAACACCCCCAAGTTCCTTCTTGAGTCCCTTCCCTTTGAGCCACAGGTAAGTTCATGATCAACGTAAAATAGCAGCTAAGTTACAGACTAAACTAAAAAGGAGCTTCAGTCGATTTCCAAATATGACCAATATACAAGATTGTTTACTTATAGAAATGTGTCTTAAATGCCACCATTTTAAGCTGAAGGAATTAATCAATCTTTTCACGTATGTACGTGCTCTGCTTGCAGCATTGGCTGAACTGCGACATTAAATTAGCAGGTACTGAGGCAGAAATTTTTCCATGTAAAAAGTCCATGAAGAAATATTGAATCAAAGGCTTACGTGTAAATATTTGTATGTCTTTAGTGATTCAGAGTATGAGACTATAAAATTATAATGTCTAACAGGGCCCGAAGCTGTGAATGAGAGTTTAGACCCTGAGTAGATTGGGAAAAGGTTGACCAAAAAAGCCTTTTCAGGGACATGAGGCTGGGAAACAGGGCAACCAGGCAGGGTGGCTTAGATGGCATCTTAGAGGCTTTGGTGGCAATGCTCTTTTCCTCTTCTGAAGTTGATACAATGAGAGTCCAGACAGCGTTTAGCCAAAAGCTTCTTTGAAATGAAAATTTTAGAGAACCTGTGATAGGACAGTTTCAAAATTCAACTGCTCAGCAGATGCACGGAGGTATAGTCAAAAATCATGTCAAGAACTCTGTTATGGCTGATTTCATACGTTAACTTGATAACCTACTATACCCAATTTGGTCAAACAGCAATCTAGATCTTGCTAAGATATCTTGGGAAGACATTATTAAATGCAGTTAGTATTTAAATTAGAAGACTTTATATAAAACAGATTACTTTTTATCATGTGGGTAGGCCTCAGTTGTTATGGCCTGTGAGTAATGGATTTTAAGTCCTTGGTGATCATTAGAAGCAAAGAATTTCAGGACGGATGACACAATAAGCCAAACAAGCAGTTGCTTTCAAGAGAAGAGCAAACAGGCTCCAAAAAACAGGTGCCCTGCAGGAAGGGATCTTTGGCTTTTTTACGTCTCATTAACTAAGGAGGAGAACATTCAAGGGTTGCTGTTTACTAATAATTTGGGTAGTAATTCTTAGAATTGAGTTTTCTCCTATATTTATACTTTGTATAGTTGTTCTGGAACTGTCATGGTGATTTGAAACCACAATAAAAACAACATTGTAATTAGTCAAAGATCATGGAGGTGACCTAGATAGCTAATAAGCCAGCTGATGCTGGATCTTGTGTGGGGTTATCAGACTCTCTTACTTCGGCTTTAATACATGCACTCCCTTTGCCCGCCCCCTGCATCTGGCTCCTGGCCTGGTACCTAGCTAGATTCTGTTTGAGAGTTGCTTAACACTTAGGCAATCCCTGCATCCATTCTCAGCTCTGTCTCCTAGACTTCTACTCTAACAAAACCAATCAACTAATGTCCTAAGAGCAAAAGGAGTGAGGTTTCCTGTAGAGGAAGGACTTTGGAGTTAACATTGACTCATAAAAACTATTCTTGAATTCTTAGATGGTCTGCCCTGAAGGTAAATTATGGATTCAAGATTGTGGGATCAATTCTTGTTTTGGGTTTTTCTTTGTTTTTTTTTTTTTGAGACAGAGCCTCAGGTTGTCACCCTGGATAGAGAGCTGGAGAGATCCCAGCTTACAGCAGTCTCCAATTCCTGGGCTCGAGCGAGTCTCTTGCCTCAGCCTCCCAAGTAGCTGGGACCACAGGCGCCCGCCACAACGCCCGGCCATTTTTTGGCTGCAGCTGTCATTGTTGTCTGGCAGGCCCAGGCTGGATTCGAACCTGCCAGCTCAGGTGTACATGGCTGGCCTCTTAGCCCGTTGAGCCACAGGCATCAAGCCTGGGATCAATTCTTAATCTCAATTTCCAGCATACCAATTTGCCCTGCAGATTTTGGACTTGCCAGCCCCGATAATCTTATGACCCAGTTTCTTAAAATACATTACCCTCCCCTGTTCTTCTCTCATCTCCTCTCGCCTCCTCTTTCTCTCTCTCTCTCATATTGATATATGTATATATTATTGATCTCATTATTCTATATAACCCTAACTAATACAGAGTACATGTACAATATTTATTAAATGAATTGCAATTTTCACAAGAACTACATCTCATAAGGAAAACATCATTTCCAGTGTGCATCCTTACATACACACTGGTTGAAACTTAATAGCGACTTCTTATTTACACTCAAAATCTGTAATAGTTATATTAATTCACCCAGGCTGATGCTTTCAAGAGTGTTCCCCGCACTTTCTTGTTTGTTTGTTTTTTATGGAGAGGCAAATTGGAAGTTAAATCTAATTAAGTGTGACTTGAATTAAAATCAAACACAGCAGGAGTGTGTGTCCAAGGTAATGAATGGACAGAGGAATGAGAATAAGAATAACTAGTTCCTTGGTGAAGGAATAAATGACTCTTAGCAATAGCATGAGAAATTTTCTTGCCATATTAAATAATTTAGACATATCAAGAAAAACCAAGAGTATATAGTATTAAGTTATATGGGAGGAAAACACTGTTTTTTCCAAACATTTAAGACAAATGTTGCATGTTCAGGTCATAACAATAGAAAGAGAAAAAAATTATAGGACCCAATAAAAAGCTGAAGCTGAGAATTACCATCCCAGCCTTCCTAAGGGGAGAAAAAGCTGAGATCAGTAAGACATATAAGTTGAACTTTTAAGATACAAGTCTAAGAATATTTTTTGCTTAAAAGGAAAACAGGTTATAGAATGAAACTAGATTATGTGATTTCACTAAGAGCAAATTAAAACATTAAGAAAACTTCATTGTTTTAATCCACAATTTTTCTTTTCAATTATAGCCAACTTGATGACATACAAAATTCCTTCATAAATTCCCTTCTATGAATCTTACCCTAACCTTCACAATCTACAACATGCTTAAGCTTTTTGTTAGTCATAAATTTCCCTTTCCTTAAATAACCAGTTACTTTATTTTAAGAAAAAAATCTACCATACAAGATCATTTCTCATAATGTAGACATAAGGCAGAAAACAATGGCCACGAGCGCCTGAGTGTGAACATTTTGACCCTAATCATCTTGAACAAGGAAGTTGCCAGCATGTCACCCGCCCAGGACCACACAAGGATGGATGAATTGCTAAGCCAGATGCCTTAAAAATTGTTTTTGCTTATCTTTCTGTGACAACAGTTTATGATTAACCTTTATGGTCTGACCACAAGATAATGCTGGTCACTTATGGCTGTCTCCTAATGGGGTTTTTGAACACATAAAAACATTACAATTGCCCTATGAGGGGACCCCCTCTTGCTTGTGAAAAGACCTCTACTCTATCTGTGGAGTAGGATCTATTGTCTGCTTCTCTTTCAATAAACCGGTAGTTGGTTTGCACTTGAATTCTTTCCTATGAGAAGCCAAGAACCCAGCTGGTGAGTTTCAGGGGCTTTCCTCCCTTCATTGGGGCACCCCTGGCATTACTTCTACAATATTATTTTCCTTTCTGTTTAACTTTTTTTTTTCTTACCAAAAGTATAGTTTTCTGTTTATAGTTTTCTTTACATCTCTTCCCTTTCTACTTAATGGTTGCTTCTTCCTTTCCTCCTCTCTTGGTAAAATGGGTTATGGAAGGGGAAGGTCAGAGAGACCTTGAGGCTTCTTTAATCAGTTTAGTATGTCAAAGTGCCATACTTGGAGTAAACTATTTTTTAATTTTCTTTACTTTTACCTATCAGTATCTTATAGATGACAAGCATTTTATAATTATGAGACACATATTTTCCTATAAAATAATTGTTTTTAATTGGAAATGACCCAGTCATTTAATACATGTCTTTTGCTAACTTTAAGATTCTAAATTATATGATAAGTTTATTTGTAAGTATTTATTCCATTTACATTGAGCTAATTTATTTATTTATCTTGTTAGTTTACTTAGATCCTGGTTAATGATGTAGGGGGTGTCCCAATGAAGGGAGGTGAGCCTTCTAAACCTACCAAGTGGGTTCTTGGCTTTGTGCAGGAATGGGTTTGAGAGTGAGCCGAGCAGCTACAGGAAAGTGCTACGGAGACAGAGACAGACAACAGAGTCTACTCCACAGACAGAGGAGGGGTCCTTTCCCAAGCAAGAGGGGGACTCCTTATGGATCAATGGTAACATTTTTCAATGTTCAAAAACCTCATTGGGAAACAGTGATACGTGACCAGCATTGTCTTGTGGTCAGACCATAAAGGTTAATCATAAACTGCTATCACAGAAAGGTAAACACAATAGTTTGTAAGGCATCTAGCTTAGTAGTTAAGCCATCCTCAGGTGGTCTCGGGCTGGCAACTTGCTGGCAACTTCCTCATTCAGAATGGTCACAGTCTAGAGCCAATCAAAATTACTGCACTCAGGCTCTATAGACCTTCCTTTACTATATTTTTATAACTTCAAGTTATTTTCTGTGAATCATTTTTCACCCTAGGAATTAGATATATAACACAGACCAGGAATCAAAATGTAATTTTAATTATTACTTCCATCTTTAAACTTCAAAAACTCTCCAAAGAAACAAATATATATATTCTACTAAGACTTGCTATTTTGAATATTTGTAACATCTTTCATATGAGTTTTCATACATATAGAAGTTTTAGAACACATCCTATTTAAAGATGTTAACTAATTAGATCCTCCTAAAACATCAACATCCAAAATGAAATCTATTGACATTTTAGGGATCAAATTTTGGCCCCCCAAAGTTTAACCAAATTGTAGGAAGCAAAGGTTGCTGTCCTCATAAGGTTCATTAAAAATCATAGACTTGAGGCAGATTAATTAGAAGGAGAAAAAAATTATAAACGTATTTTTGATATGCATATATGGGAGTCTCTAGAATGAAAACCCCAAAATAAAAGAGAAATTATCTATTTTTTGCTTATATTCAAGAAAGGATGGACAACCATGTAGAAATATGATTGAACATAAAGGGGATGATTTCATGCTAACAGGCTAAGTGAAGGAACCCAGCTAGGTCTCTCTGTCTAGATTCTGTTGGCTTCTCTGAGCTTGCATTCCTTCTGGGTGTAGGGAAAAAGCCCTTTCTAGAATGGGGTTCTTACAGTCAAACAAAGGAGGTCACATAATTGCTTTATAGCCACAGTTTTCATATAGAATAATTTTCGATTTTATGGCTGGCTTTCTGGAAAAGTGGTTCTTGTTTTATGATCCACCTCGGTGAATAGAGATTCTGTTTCTATGGCTAGCCTAGGGGAAGAACAGAAGAATGGGACCAAGAGGCAGGGGGACAAGGGAAGGTGAGAGAACTTTGACTTCCGAGGCTTTGGTTTTAGGGTAATTTTCTGAGCTCAATCAACATGATATCACCTGACTGTAAACTGAAAAAACCTTCAACATCAATGCTTAGCACCTTAAACAATGACTCAAAGTTATAACATGTTTGTTTTTTTAACATAAGGATGAAGACTAAGCATTTTTTTTAGAGACAGAGTCTCACTTTATCACCCTTGGTAGAGCGCCATGGTGTCACAGCTCACAGCAACCTCACAACTCCTGGGCTTGGGCATTTCTCTTGCCTCCTGAGTAGCTGGGACTACAGGTGCTGGCCACAATGCCCAGCTATTTTTTTGTTGAGGTTTGGCCAGGGCTGGGTTCAAACCTGCCACCTTCGGTATAGGGGGATGGCGCTCTACCCACTGAGCCACAGGCACTGCCCGACTAAGCTATTTATTAAAAGCAATCTTAAATAGTCTAAATAGTCTCAAAACATTTTCTAATTTGAGTGTAAACTTGAGTACATACAATGCTTCCAAAGAGAAAGGTTTTGAGATTTTCCTTGGATTATAAGAACCAGCTCATTCATCTTAAAATAAATTACAGTATAAAAATGAACAGTTTAGGGACTTTTTTCAAATTTTTCCCTGCACTAGACTTTGCTATCAAAACAATGTACACATAGCCAGCTAGCTTTCAAAGAGGAGAACAAACCAACAGCAGGGGTAAACTCCAGTTTGGCTTATACTCGTAACTCCAGCTCCTTGGGCAGTTTTAAATCTCTAACAGTACTGTTAATATCAGATGGTAGAGTAAGTTAGAAACAGAGAGGATGTGTGCCTTTCCACAGACATTGAAGTCAGTGGAACAAACTGAATCTACTTCTAGGACAGTGGTTCTCAACCTTCCTAATGCCGCAACCCCTTAATACAGTTCCTGTGAGTTGTGACCCACAAGTTGAGAACCGCTGTTCTAGGATTAAGAGACCAAAACCAAGTTATTTTCATAAACTTTTCACCACAAGTTTCTATTTATTTTGTGTTCCTATTTAGTTGATGTTTTATTTATTCTAATTTATTGACATTTGTTTAGGAATGCCTACATTTTCATCAAAGTAATGACATAAAACATGTGGGTATTTTTGTTGCTATATCGGGAGATTTAGCTGTTATTATTAAACCAGACATATTAAATTAGAGTTGTTTATCAAAAATCACACAACATATCATTTTGTTTTTGGCTGGGTTTGTAGTTTTATAATCTTTGTGTCAAATCTTCACCTACTGAAAACATAACAGTGATCGGTAAACCCAGGCAAGAAATGTAGGCTGACAATTTGAAAACATTTTAATATTTTTAATATTTTACTTTAATTGATGATAATGTTTATTTTGAGACAGAGTCTCACTTTGTCACCCACTTTGTCAGTAGAATGCTATGGCGTCATAGCTCACAGCAACCTCAAACTCTTGGGCTCTAGCAGTTTACTTGCCTCAGGCTCCCAAGTAGCTGCGATTACAGGCACCAGCCACAATTCCTGGCTATTTTGAGAGATGGGGCCTTATTCTTGTTTAGACTGGTCTTGAACTCCTGAGCTCAAGCAATACACTTGCCTTGGCCTCCCAGAGTGCTAGCATTACAGTCATGAGCCACTGCACACAGCCTAATTGATAAATCCAGCTTATTTACAAAGATTACTAAGTCCACGTGAACGAGAAAAGCATTTGATTTATTTAATTAACTTATGAACACTCTCTGGTTTATAAGCCAGCCTAGTACCATGTGGACATAACACATAATACATGTACATATAGAAACAGCACATCTAAACACACATACATACACACACACATGCACATTCGCACAAAGGTCTGATACCTTTTATCTCAGAACCCCAGCATATACAAACTCACTGGTTTACAGGTCAACTGGATCCAAATTACTTCTGACAAAACTGGAACTTGTTCACATGGCTAAATTTTAGCTGCTGTGATAGGAAATCTAACAAAGCCTATGCATCAAAGTTTTGGGTAAAGCAATGTCCATGGAAATGTGATTAAAAAAGAAAACCTCTTTTATACTTTTTATTTCTTCGGTTTAAAATGAGTTTTCAATGTTTACTTTTTGGCTAGAATTGGCTTCAAGTTCTCCAAGTTGCCTTGAATTAGTAATACTGTATACATTGAGTTTATCTCAACATCAATAGAAAACGTTATTAAGTTCAGAGTAGATAGAAAAGAAAATAGCTTAAGAAACTCAACATTTTAACTTTATAACAGCAGGTTGACCTTTTGAGCTCTAAATTTTTCTTGATGTAATTTGCCTGTCAGTTATGAGATGTGAATAAGAATTGACCATAACCAGCTGGAGCCCTGGACAGCTGGGAATGCTTTTGAACCTTTCCGTTTACGTAGATACTTGCATAAACCTTAAATCAACTGAGGTGCCTGAAGGGAGAAGTTCTCCTTATTTTTCCCCACCCCCCCCATATTTTTTCAAAAGAAGAAACCGAACTGTAGTCTAGGGCTTAGTGTAGTGATCAGAGTGTGCTGAGTGTGGGTGGGAAGCCACAGTGTGTCACCACGGAGTCATTCCCACCTTCTTACATGTGTCTCAGTTTCTCTTTTCAGGGCTTTATCTCAGAGATGGCTCAAAATGCTGAGTGACCAGCTCTTATGTGTATGTCCTCAACAAGCCTTCTTTTGATTAATTTTGTTTCGGGGTTCCCTATGAGGTGACTTCATCTCAGACATTCTCACTTAGGTCTTCAGTTGCTGGCGGCTGCTTTTAGCTGGGAGGAGCAAACTGCCCTTTCTCCTTGGAGCGGAGGAACTCATTCTCTCATTTATCTACAAATAGGATGGCTGGGCTGCTTCTTTCACAAATGCACAGAAAAGCCAATTAATTTGGGGAGGAAGATGCAATGGAGACTATCCCTTAGAATGTACCAGAATGTTTATTGCAGCTCAATTCGTAATTACCAAGTCCTGGAAGCAACCTAAATTCCCATCATCCCTTGACTGGATCAAGAATCTGTGGCATATGTATACCATGGAATACTTAACAGCCATAAGAAAAGTTGAAGACTTTACATCTTTTATGTTTACCTGGATGGAGTTGAAACACATTCTTCTTAGTAAAGTATCTCAAGAATAGAAAAAAAATATCTGCGGAAAGATGAACAAGAAATTGGTAACCAGGCTGTCTTCAAAGGGAGGTAGTAGGTGACCAGAAGAACAGAGTGGGAAGAAGAATAACTTCACGGATAAACTACTCCCTTGTACATTTTGGATTTTTGACTCATGTTAAATGTGTTTATATATTATAAATATGAATTCAAGTTGAAAAATCTATTCCATAAATAAATAAACAGAAATAAGAAATAAATTAGAACTTGAGGATAGAAAGTAGTTTTTAAAAAATATATTCTGGGCCAGATTAACCAGCCTATTAACCTAACACTTTGGGAGGTTGAGGCAAGACCAGCCTGGGCAACATAGTGAGATCCTATCAATACAAAAAAATAGAAAAATTAGCTGGATATGATGGCACAAGACTATAGTCCCACCTACTTGGAGGCTGAGGAAGGAGGATCACTTGAGCCTGGGAGTTGGTGGTTGCAGCACTCTAGCCTAGGTAACAGAGTGAGACCCTGTCTCAGAAAAAAAAAAAAAAAACATTCAATTAACAAATATTTATTGAGCATCTATTATGTGCTGAATCCTAGAAATCCAAAAATGAAAAACAGACAAAACCCATGTTATCATAGATCTAAATAAATCGATTGTTAGCCAAATGGGTAAAAATATTTAAACTCTTCTACTACATTCATGCTCTTATTTTTTAACCTAAATCAACACAGCCATTGGGGTAACATGAGATCAATAGTAATTGATATTGAATATTTGGTCTTAATAGTGAAACAATAGAAAAATTATTAACTCATAGTTTTTCAGTAAGGACTAAAATCGATTTTAAGCTCCCTCTCTGTTCTTTCACTTTAGTTGGCAGGCACTTTGTGGAGTTCTGTTTTCACAACATCTGAAAAGAGCAGACAGAAAGGAAATGTAAGTCTTTTTTTTTCTGAGACACAGTCTCACTCTGTTGCCCAGGCGAGAGCGCTGTGGCTAAAGTGATCCTCCTGCCTCAGTCTCCTGAATAGCTAAGACTATAGGTGACTATAGTCTGGTTATAAGACTATAATCTGCCACTATGCCAGGTTAGTTTTTTCTATTTTGTAGAGACAGGGTCTCTTTCTTGCTCAGGCTGGTCTTGAAATCCTGAGTTCAAGAGATCCTCCCACTTTGGCCTTCTAAAAGACTAGGATTACAGGTATGAGTCACTATGCCAGGTCCCCCTACACCCCCCGCCCCCCCAAAATATTAAAGCTGAATTGTTGGCCATGAGGAGAAAGGAGGTCAGACATGCCTAGTCATGCCAGACATGCTCTGTCCCTTTTGGAGTTATCGTCTTCAACAAAATCATTAATAAGTCTAAGGCCATGTAAGACAAGGATTAAACCATCCCTGGAGGTCATCAGTTTACTTAACAGATCTTGTGAATCTTGGTGTATGTCCTGTAGCTTGTCTATGATTAACAGACTTCCTTATCCTAACTTAAAACATTCCAATACCTTAGAAAAATCTTCATTTCTTTAACTAATTACAAATCAAAGAATCTTAAAATGCACCTATACTCCATAAGGCCCCATTTTGAGATGTTCTGCCTTTTGGGGCCAAACCCATGAATACCTCCCATATACTGACTCATGACTTCATGTGTAATTCTTGTCCCCCTAAAGTTTATAAAACTGAACAACCCAGCCATGGCTAGACCACTTGCTCAAGCTTTCTTAAGCATGGCTTTCCAGGCCATGATTGTATGTATTTGGCTCAGAATAAATATACTTCTTCAAATTATATTACAGACTTTAGGTCCTTTTCCATTGACAAAGGAATAAAACAAAAGATGCATGTTTAGGTCAAGCATGGTGGCTCACACCTGTAATCTCAGAAATTTGGAGGATGAGGCTAGAGGATCACTTGAAGCTAGGAGTTCAAGAGCAACCTGGGTAACACAGCAGGACCCCATCTCTACAAAAAATTAAAATGAGTTGGGTGTAGTGGCCCACACCTGTGCTCCAAGCTATTTGTGAGGCTGAGTCAGAAATTTAAGGTTGCAGTTAGCTATGATCACACCACTGCACTCTAGCCTGGGCAACTGAGGAAGACCCTCTCTTAAAAAAAAAAAAAGTATATATTCAAAGAAAAACAGGAAGAGAAACAAGTAAAAGGCAAAAAGAAAATTAATAATAATATGGCAATGAATAAAAACTCCCTAATTAAAAGTAGATGAGCAGAAGCAATTGAAGAATGAAAAACTATGAGGAAAACCTCGGTCCCAAGGGATGAAAGCATTAAGAAAGATTATAAATGATAATACATGTACAGTATCATGGACTTGGTTTATGGCAAAGTTTTTATTTCACATTGTAATTGTAGATGGTGATTTTTATTAAACAAATAGGAAAAATACCTGAAGAATATGTGAGTGGCAATGAATGATTGAAGATTAAGACCTAGAAGTTGTTTAAGGCTTCTACTTAAAATAAGACTTATTTGTAAGCTTCATGAGTCAGAATTATCATGAATGCTCGATGGTAATTCATACCAAGTTACCCAGGGCAAAAATACTGTCCTTCAAAATTCCAGTTTCACAACTCAGCAAGGTTATTACTATTATTTATTTTTTAATAATGTCATTCTTGGCTAGAAAGGGAAACCAGCGACTTGAAGTAAGAGTTTAATTTTGCTTTCTGGATACAAAGAGGTAAAGTATAAAATCATAATAGGTTCTGAAATTTAGGAAAACAGAAAATAAGTCTTTTGAGAGTATTTCTATAAGAGGCACATATCAATTGCTGATATGACATTGATGGATGTTGATGGAAGTGGGTTTATTTGTTCTACTGTGTGATAAGATTGGTAGAGAAGTCATACAATTACATTAACTGCAATGAATGCTGAAAACAAGGGGATTTAAAGGGCAGAATTATACCTGACATCCTGTAAATGGCTTTGAAAGTGCCTTAGGAAAGTGTCACTTACGTGCAAAGCCCCTAGAGGTTTGAATTTAAAGCATAATCAACACATTTTGAAACTATAGCAGACAAAGGTCATTAGGATCCTCATATCTGAATGAAGGAAATTAACTGGAACAAAGTGGAAAGGGCAGAAATGTAAAGGCTTATCAGTTTGTTTAAGTTCATTCTTAAAAATTGTAAAAGGATAAAGAGAATTAATTGCTTTGTTGATAATATCCCAATGTTCTAATATCATGATATTAATGTCTTCCATGAAAGTTGTTAAAATATGTATGTGTTTTCCTAAGATATCAGAGAATATGCTTGAAATTTATAAAGGAATAAAAACAGACAAATCAAGTTAAAGATGTACCTATGTATATTACCTTGAACGTTCAGTTTTAAAATGCATGAATCAAGTGCACAGATGTGCATTTGCTGACAGATTACTTTATTCAGGTTGGCCAATGACAAAGTATTTAGTGCCAAAGTTCTAGGACAAATTTTGAGCTCTACTGCTCACAAGTCTTGGCAAGGTAAACTTTCTAAAGCATGTTTGCCATTGCAACATGAGGATTTATTTAAAAAGCAAAAATGTTTTGCCATGAATGGGCACAGGGATATGGAAATTGATAGGACATGGACCTGGCTCACCAGTAGCTTATATTCTGTGATGGTGGTGGTGATTCTGACATTAGGATTATCAAGAAGATGACTAAGAGTGAAAGTACTTGCTAACCTATAAGATTTTATGCAATTGTTATTAAATACAGTTAATGTCTAAAGTGACTTGCAGTTTGCTAATGGGAAGACTCATAGTTATTTCACAGTTACTACCTTTTTCTCCTTATCCCCTTTAAATTCAATTAGCCATTGGACATCAGGGTCAGCATTCTTCCTTCCTTCCTTTCTTTGGGATGCCACACCATCTCCTTCTCTTGTCTCTTTCTCTCTTTCCCTCTCTCACTTCCTTACTCCTTCTAAGGAGATAATGTTTCTTTTATACCTGAATCTTGGTTTAGAGAAATTCTTTTCTTATCCCACGTGGAGCACCTACTGAGCTTTCAACCATAGCACTTTATTGTCTCATCAAGATTTTACAATCCTATACTTACAATCCTATACTTCCCAATTTCTTCCTTTGAGATGTAATATATTACTCGTTTGTTTATTTACAACCTGTCTCTCCAATTTTATCACTAAAAGAGATTTAAGACTTTCCCAGTCCTACTCCATTAACTACAATAATCAAATACATTCCATAACATAAAAGTTAACGTGATATTCACTTTTCTTTTTTTTTATTATTATTAAATCATAGCTGTGTACATTAGTGCAATCAAGGGGTACAATGTGCTGGTTTCATATAATCTGAACTATTTTCATCAAACCGATTAACATAGCCTTCATGGCATTTTCTTAGTTATTGTATGAAGACATTTGCATTCTGCATTTAGTAAGTTTCATCTGTACCCTTCTAAGATGCACCGTAGGTGTGGCTCCACCAATTATCCTCCCTCCACCCCAATGTAGCCCCTCTTCTCCCTCCCCTCCCATGCCCCTTTACCCATATTCTTGTGCTATAGTTGGGTTATAGCCTTCATATGAAAGCTATAAATTAGCTTCATAGTAGGGCTGAGTACATTGGATACTTTTTCTTCCATTCTTGAGATACTTTGCTAAGAAGAATATGTTCC
>CAUYRH010035341.1:0-50664 GCA_963574655.1 Perodicticus potto | reverse complement strand
GGCGCCTGTGGCTCAATGGGCTAAGGCGCCAGCCACGTATACCTGAGCTGGCGGGTTCGAATCCAGCCTGGGCCTGCCAAACAACAATGACGGCTGCAACCAAAAAATGGCCGGGCATTGTGGCAGGCGCCTGTAGTCCCAGCTACTTGAGAGGCAGAGGCAGGAGACTTGCGTGAGCCCAGGAATTGGAGGTTGCTGTGAGCTGTGATGCCACAGCACTCTATCCAGGGTGACAGCTTGAGGCTCCATCTCAAAAAAAAAAAAAAAAAGAAATCAACCCCTACCTTTTTTTTAAAGACAACCACAGAAGCTAAGAGAAATTCAAATCCCTGTTTCTTCCTTCATCAAAAAGCTCTTTGAATTTTCTTTTATGATTTTCTGACAGCTGAGCTTAGGGACCTAAGGCACCATTGGAAGGGTCCTTGGCTTCTTCCGGCCTTTGAAGTGACCGATTTTGCAAAGCAGACTGTTTGTGTCTGAAAGTGTTAGTGGAACTTTAACTAGTTAAAGAAGGGAGTCAAATGCAAAACAAGTTGGCTTGACCTTTAGGGATGTGGAACTTTTTGCTATTCACTATGCATTCAACAAATCATTTCTGAGCAGTTAACTATGTCCCAGACATGGTTTTAGACGGTGGGGAAACAGCACTTAGCAGGGTGGTGTGGGGCTGCTCCCCTGGGGCTTATGAACTGGTGTGGACAGACACTAAATGATCAAAACATAAACCAGATAATTTCTGATATCAGAAGTTTGATGAAGGCAAAACAAGAAAACAGGACCAGGAGGAATTGGGAGAGGGGCCTTGTAGATGAAGTCAAGTCAGCCTCTCTGAAGAGGTAACATCACCAAGTGGACATGAGAAAGACGACAAGGTCAACCATGCAAGGACCTGGGCAGAGGTCCCCGCCCTGCACAGCTGGGCGTTCTCCCTTGACAACCCGTACTCTGGAAAGGGCCCAGTGGACTGAACCTGGGGGACCTGGTATGAGTTGAGGATGTGGAGGAAGATAAGGGCCTGATGCCACCTGCTTTGCAACCTGGGCGAGGACTTGGGCTTTAGAATATATCTCACCAGAGCTTAAGAAGGACCTCAGGGAATCAAACCTCACTTGCTTCAGGGCCTTGCTGGATAACACTTATGTCCACATTTTTTATTTTTTATGGATCCACATTGTTCTTTTGGGTCTTGATATCTTACTTTTACTACTATTGGTGTAAAAAGGACTCCGCAGGAACATTTTATAGCCTTGCACACAGGAGAACACAAACAGAGTCAATGAACAATTGCCCCAACCCTGGGTATTAAAGACATTGTCTAAACACACAGACAAACAAGTTCCGGAGAAAACAGCCCGAGGAAAAACAGCAAGGAAATTAAAGACAGGAGGCCAGGAGGAAGAATACTTAATTCTTGTATTTACCAGGGAGAGTTCTAAGAAAATAAAGCCTAAATCAGATAGTTTTGCAACTCTGCAGGGAGAAACTTTTCCTTTCTGTTTTGAAAAGCTGCCTCTATTGCTTTGGGCTAGAAACTGTCATTATCTTGAGCAGAGAAGTTCAGTCTGGGCTTTGATAGCCTGGTCTCTCTCCTGACCCCCCGCTGCTTTCTGGGCTTTCCGTTGTCCTCCTGTTCTATTTTTTTTCCTATCTCTGGCGTTCGCTGTTTCCTCAAGTCTTGTTTCCTTAAGTTTTATGCTTAGTTTTCTCCGGTGCCCCTCTCCCCAGCCGCAGATCTCCTAACCAGGTTAGGCCATGTGTGTACTTTCTTGCAAATTTTGCAGCAGTTCACCAGAGGAGGGGCCAGGGCGTGTGGTGGGGGGCTACATTTGAGTCCCATCCCCTGCACAGCCCTTCCTGCGTCCATGACTGAAGTGCCACTTTCATCCCCTCCCCCCCAAAGCCAGTTAACTGAATGTTGGGGGAAATTGAACTTGTTTTTGTATTTCCTTATTGGTGTCGAAAAAACATACAAGTGTGTCTCCCTATAGTATCATCACCTTCTGTTTGGCAGCCAAGGCTGCAGCATCTCACACCCCTCATAGCCATGAATCAGCGACTCTGAACTTGACATTCATTAGCTTGGATAATTATAGGTGAGTTCTAATTGTCACTACTCAGTGAGAATAGGTTTCTGCACTATCCTCTCTTTAAACCATCCCCCACTATTCCAGGATCCCCGATAGTCCACGTGCCACAGTTACCAATCTTTGAAGACAGAGAGGATACCCGTGAAGGGCGAGCGAGGTCCAGGAGAACAGGTCTTCCAAAGGAGACCACAAGGATACACCTGCAGGGTCCTCTCCATGGTGAGGCAGCTCTTGGGAATTTGTAAACTTAACTTCCTGAACCTTGGAAACTTCCACTTCTGTGAAATCCTGCACTTCTGTGGGGGCTGGAACAGCATCTCCCGCTTGACTCAAACTGGCCAATGAAAAACGTACCTAAGGGTTGGAACTTTTTGATTGGAGATAAAAAGGGAAAGACCAAGCCAGTCAGGGAGCAGGGCCGTTTCGGATTCTTCTATGCCATAAGCTTCCGACTGGTGAATGAAGCCCTTCCTCTTATAAACAAGGAGTTTGGGTGCTCTTTCTCTCCGTTGGGCCTCGTCTTCCTGCAACAGAAGCAACGTGCCTGAGTATTTTTATGTAATTTATATGAAGTGATTTCTTACTTTCAGCCATTAAGTTCTTCCTGTGATAAGCAGCATAGACTGAGAAGTCAGTGACCAAAACCAAAACATTATTAGGAAACGTGAAATGAAAGGAAATGGAGTCCAGGTTCTGTGTGGGCAACGTTGGCCTTTATTTCCACCTGGGTGCGGATGAGCTGAGCTTGAGAAGGAAGTCAGCATGTAGTTCAGGTGGATGGAAATTTAAAGGGTCGGAAAGAAAATTTAAAGGGTTGGTACATTCCCCTTTTCCTGGGTGGAACATTCTGTTTAGGTGGGTCAATTCTATTTGGGCGAGTCAGTTCTATTTGGCGGGTCCCTCCATTTGACTCTATCACTATCTAAAGATGTTTTTAAAGAGGAAAACTGTCACTTAAAAAGATATACATACAATTGTGGGAAGGGGGGGAGGGTGATGTATGCAAATGCAGCAGAAGCAAGAGGCAGCCAGGCTGGGGAAGACAGAGAGACCCTGGTCTTTTGGGGAACAGCCCCTCCCCAGGATCATGGGGTACCTGCTAAAGTGGAATCCACCGAATGGGGAAAATGAACACACAAGACACAGAGAGAATGGTGGGCGCAGGGGACCCCCACTAACATGGTGAGGCACAATAGAGGCCCTGAGTGCTTTGACCACTCAGCTTTTATGGAGTTCTCGTAAAGCCAGTTTTAGGTGGGAGGACTATGACTAATGGAGAACTGAGCAGAGATCAGCCTGTGGACTATTTGCGTCATGCATTCGCAATTGTATGAATACATATGATTTATTCCATTATCTCCTTTTTCTTAATTGAGTTAACTAAGCCTGGTGCATTCTTAAGAAACAAGGAACATAACCTTAAGGCAAATAGGATGTGCTCACATCTGCTCAGCTGGCCTCGCTCTTCAGGGGTCCAAAGGGGCTGGTTCCCTTGTTCCCCTGTGGGTCAAACAGGCTGATGCCAGTGCCCACGTTGGAAGCTGGGAGAGGAAGAAGTCCTTCCCATCTTTGACCCAGGAGTCCTCCCTCTGTTTGTGTGGGTTTTGGTTATACACCCTGTTCCCAGTGACTTTTGCAACACCAACCTCTCTCCCAGGGTTTCTGTATCCCAACCCCCTTCAGGGCTGGAGATTTTTCCCTTTACAGGGAGAGCTGCAGCCCCCAGGCTAGATGGATTACCGGTCAGGCCTTGCCATACACACGAACGGCCATTTCACCTCTTAGCAGGCAAGTTGCAATGGCTGTTCCCTTCTGCAAACCTGTTTTCTACAAGCACTGCACAGACTTGTTATTAGCCAGTAAAACTATTTTTATTAAAAACCAATTGAAATACTAAAGCTACTGTTTCTTTGCTCAGTTAAACTCCTAAGCTCTATTTTGCTCTTGGACGTTTTTTCCTTAGGGGGCTCAGAGCCTCTAATTTCCCCACACTCATCTTTCTCTCTGCCTGGAGACCATGATCCCACAACTGTACTCCTGAGTGGGGTTTCCAGTGAGAAGTTCCCCATCCTCTTCACCGGGCAAAATCTCTGGGCACAGGTGCTGCAATGGCAGTGATGTTAGGGCGGTGTGGTGACGGCTCAAGGTCGTCACCAAAATAATCGAAGAGAACAAAAGCAAGTAAAGTTTCAGCAAGAAAAGGAAGATTTTATTTTAATGGCTCAGATATCAAGCCAGGCCCTGACACAGAGACGGCAGGCATCATGGAGAGCGCAGTGCTGGGATTTTATATACAACTTTTGAGGGGTATCAGCTGCTTCTTAGAAGTTTCCCAGGATCTCAATCAACTCTGTTCCCAATAACATGTTCTTTATGACTTGTACCTGTCTGTCCAGGTTGGAAAGTCCCTGAGACATTAATGATCCCCCAGAACAACCAGTGCCCCCAAATAACCCACCTGGAGGTCTTGTACCTACGAGGTCTTAATTAGCCCCATTCCCACGAGAGCTCAGGCCAGGCTGACCCAACTCAATTTAAAATAGCCTACCCACATCCGCTATCCACCCTAGTCCTGTCTAACTAACTACCTAACGGTACACCTGCAGAATAGCCTACCCACATCCGCTATCCACCCTACTCCTGTCTAACAACTACCTAACAGTACACCTGCAGAGCAGTCCCCAGTCATCCCCACATGGTGCCACATTAGTGTGTGTGACCTGCAGAATGTGGCATGTCACTCCTAAGGTTAGGTTATAAAAAACACTGTGACCTCTCTTTCTCCTCTCTCCCTCTCTGTTTTCCATCCACTCTCTTTTGGGGGACCCCTGTATCTCCCACGAGCAGCCATAAGGAAAGACCTTGTGGCCTGAAACGGAAGTGTTTTGCCAACAGCGTGAATGAGCTTGGACGTGCGCTCTCTGGCCCCAGGCGTCAGAGACTGTTGGTCTGGCCAACCACCTGCCAGTAATACCCTGTGAGCAGAACACCCACATAAGCCACTCTAGCCCTCTGATCCTCTGAAGATAAATTAGATAATAAACATTTATTTTTTAAGTTACTAAATTTGAGGGTCATTTGTTACACAGCAACAGTACCTAATACAACTGTTCTCATCCCTCTAATCCAAACCTAACTTCTCTGGGGTCCTGTAGCCGATTGCTTCTCAAATTTCAAAGGGCATCTAATCACAGGGGGCATCTTGTTACAATGTGTATGTACCACCGGAAATCTCTCTTCTGCCTTCCCATGGTCTGCTGAGCATGAACTGGCAATGGGAAGATTAATTGGAGAAAAGGATGTACAGATTTATCTATCATGCACAAACAGGGATAATCACAGGAGAACAATTATCCAATAGCTCAGTGAGGTCCAGATGCTTTTATAGCCTTCTTCGTAGGGGAAGGAGATGGGGAAATGGGGCAATTTGAGGGGCAGTAAATGATTTTTAGAGGAAATGAATGGCCCCAATGTTCAGACAATGCTTAGTAAGCAATGCTCTTTGGAAATTGAATGGGACCAGAGAACAGCATCTGGGCTCTAGGTATGGTGTTAATTTTTGGTCTCTTCCTCTGTGATTTGAGTTTTAATCTTCTCTGGTTAATTAAACTTCAGGGAGGGAGTCAAAGGCAATTTTGTCCCTCTTTGGCAGGTCGGGTTTCTAGATACATGAGGAAACTTCAGATAACAGCCTGTGCTTTGGGAGAGAGAGGACTTAAGGATGGCCGAGGAGAATCACAGAGGCCTGAAGCTGCTTCTTTAGTTAAGAATGTCAAAGTGCCCTATTTTGTGGTATTGTTCTCTGAGCCCCATCAAATGCAAATTCTGTAATTCTGTGATATGAGTTTCTGCAGTCCCAACAAGCTTTCAGATGTCGATGCTGCGGGTTCACAGACACTGAATAGCAAGGCTGTCGGAGGTAGTTTGTCCGTGATGGTGCTATGGTGGTGCGGTAGGCTTGGCGAGATGAGGAAACCTCCCCATCTCAAAGCTAAGTCTGGTTCTGCACCCTTGAGGGCGAGTCAGAGCTGGAAGAGAAACTACCAAGGCCGAGATAGTATTTAGCATTTGTCCCGGTGTTGCCCTTCTCCCCACCCCACCGAGGTGGCACAGCTCGGGGCCCACCATACTCCAGAAGTAGCGACTAATCATTCATTACCTGGCTCCTAACACGGCTAGAATGCACCGCACCACCTGTGAAATACTCGTACTAGGAGCCCAGCTGGGGCCTAATCCAAGTTCTAGAGCTTTGTTGAATGAAAATACAGGTGAAAGAGGAACCAATTAAGTAAAACAACAAGAATGCAAATGGCCAGATGCAGAATACAAAACCTTCTGCAGGGCTACCTAATTTCTATAACATGAGCATAGGAGAAAAATGAGGGAGGCCGGGCGGCACCTGTGGCTCAAAGGAGTAAGGCGCCAGCCCCGTATGCTGGAGGTGGCAGGTTCAAACCCAGCCCCGGCCAAAACACACACACACACAAGAGGGAGGCTGAAGAGGATTGATGGCTATTTAGGAGATTTAACAAACAAGTGTAACTTGTGTGCTCTATTTTGATCCTGATTTAAAGAACCCAAATGCAAAAAGAGATATTTTAGACAGTCATAGATATTTGATTCTGAACTGCATATTTGATGGTATCACAATGTTAAGTTATTACGTATGCTAATGGCTTTGTGTTTGTGTTTGAAGACAATGTCCATATTTTTTACACAGGCATTATGGGGCAGCAGGAAAACTTCCCTTGTACCCTCTGAAGTTGCACTGAAGATCATTTGACAAAGGCAGGTGAATAGGAGAAAAGGCCTGCAAATTGTATTGCCGTGCATATGTGTGCAGAGGAGTCATACAAAATATGAACTCCAAGAGGGGCCAGACGGTTGATGCTTAAATACTCTCTCCACAGGGGAGAGACGTAGGGACCCAGCAGGTAGGCGGCAGACATCATGGAAAGGTGAGGGGCAAAAGTGCACAAGAACAAAGGTTGTCTTATTATGCAGGCAAAATCCCCCAGGTAATCTCTCAGTCTGCTCTCACAAGACTAGATGGAAATTCTGTGTGGGCGTGGTGATGACTCCTAGTCTCTCCTGTTCTCTGCTGGGTGATCTTTTCTGGTTATTTAATGAGAACCACTGGGAGGAGGGCTTAAGACAATTACATTTCCCTGGGCTGGTGGCTCATGCCTGTAATCCCAGCACTTTGGGAGCCTGAGGCAGGTAGATCACCTGGGCTCAGGAGTTTGAGAGCAGCCTGAGCAAGAGGAAGACCCTGTCTCTATAAATAGCCTGTTGTGGTGGTGGGCACCTGTAGTCCCAGCTACTTGGGAGGCTGAGGCAAGGGGTTCACTTGTGCCCAAGAGTTTCAGGTTGCTGTAAGCTATGACTCCACAGCACTCTACCAAGGGTGACAAAGTGAGACTCTGTCTCAAAAAAAAAAAAAAAAAAAAAGGCAATTACATTTCTTCCCTCTCTCTATCTCTCTGTCTGATAGAGTCTTGCTCTGTTGACCAGGCTAGATTGCTGTGGTGTCCATCATAGCTCACAGCAACCTCAGACTCCTGGTTTCAAGTGATCCTCCTGCCTCAGCCTCCCAAATAGCTGGGCCTATAGGTGCCCACCACAATGCCCAGCTGATTGTTCTATTTCTAGTAAAGATGGGATCTTACTCTTGCTCAGGCTGGTCTCAAACTCCTGAGCTGAAGTGATCCTCCTGCCTCAGCCTTCCAGAGTGCTAGGGTTATAGGCGTGAGCCACTGTACCTGGCCTGGATATTAAAATTTTGACGATGCCTTGAGATAATAGATGCTACATTCCAAAGCAAAATTAGAGAACATACTGTAAGCCTTGCAAAAGGAGATGGTAACACCCTTAGCTGATCACCCACACTCCAATGGGATGTGTGTGTGTGTATGTTTATATACTGTATACACCACACACACACACACATATATATAAAGATGAGGAGGCTGAGAAAATGTTGGCTGCTGGGAGAGGATTCTCTGGAGAGGTTTTGTGCCTGCCCTCCCCTGGGGACCCACACACCTCTCTATTCCAATGCTCAAGGGAATCTCCGAGGAAATACTTCTCTCAGGGTAATTTCCTTTCTCTTGACGGTTTCCTTGGAGGCTCCCCATATAATCGCCTCAGTGGCTCAGACTCTTGGAAACAAAAGCTGGATAGGGAAGTGGTTCGGGGGCGACTTTGGACTGCCACCCTGTCACAGACCTTCCCTTTGCAAGGACGTCATTTCTCCTCCTGACTGGAAGAGAGAAAATTAAAAATTGCAAGCAGAAACAAAGCAAGCCCTTAGAAAGTCAGGCTGCAGCACTTTTTAAACCTCATTTAGACCAAACCTCCTATTGTTTAAAGTTACGATATAGCAACCCTCTCCATCAGAGTAAATGTACTTTGAAATCCTGTTGTTGAATGACTGTATCGGGTGCCATCTCTTGAGAAGGAATCCTTTGAGAACGCATGAGGGGCCGTGTGGGAGCGCCCCACTTATCCTGGGGCAAGCAGCTGGCAGCCAGCATCAGCACGGACCAACCTGAAAGATTAGGACGGCTCAGACCCATGTTCTCAGACTCCAGCTGGACCCGAGGTGCTGACCCTCGCACTGTCACCACCATCATCACCATGGTTACCACTTACTGAGCCCTTAATACGCTCCAAGCGCTTACTGTCCTGTTTTAACCATTAGAATTCTAGTTCCCCATCCTAAGGGTGCGTAGTAACCACCCAGCCTGTGGGCTATCGGGTCGGATCCTTACCCTTCCTGCTCCTCCTTTCGGATCCACAGACAAGGCTGGGGCCTGGGAATCCCAACGGTGGGTAAGTAGACCTCATTCATTCTGAAGCATGTGAGGCCGCCATAGTGGAGACATCACCCCCCGCAAATGAGACTTAAAGAACTGAAATAACTTGACTGGAACCCTTATCCCAAGGCAGGCTGGTGACATTCCTTCTCTCTCCTGGCCTCTCCCAGGATCCCTGGGAATGTTAATCCCTGGTCTCTGCTACCTCTCTCCCCTTCTCTGCCCTCCTTGGGCCTAGTATCTTTGTGTTGTCTTATTTCTGCCAAAGAAAGTATGTTCCAGGGCAGCGCCTGTGACTCAGGGAGTAGGGCGCTGGCCCCATATACCAGAGGTGGCAGGGTTCAAGCCAGGCCCCTGCCAAAAACTACAACAAAAAAAAGAAAGAAAGAAAGAAAGAAAATCCTACATCTGGGGCGGCGCCTGTGGCTCAGTGGGTAGGATGCCAGCCCCATATACTGAGGGTGGCAGGTTCAAACCCGGTCCCAGCCAAACTGCAACAAAAAATAGCCGGGCGTTGTGGCGGGCACCTGTAGTCCCAGCTATTGGGGAGGCTGAGGCAAGAGAATCGCCTAAGCCCAAGAGCTGGAGGTTGCTGTGAACCGTGACTCTACAGCACTCTACTGAGGGCAATAAAGTGAGACTCTGTCTCAAAATAAAAAAAAAAAAAAAGAAAGTATGTTCCAGCAGGAACTATTCTACAGGTGTCTGTGTCCCCAGACTTTTCCTCCATACTCCATTTAAACCCTTTCTTCTTCATCCCAGAGTCTAGACCGTTTCTATTGCATTGTCAGCATCACCTGGGTATTTGTTAGAAGTGCAGAGTCTCAGCTCCACCCATCTGTGAGGCAGAGTCAGATCTCCGGGTGATTCACACGCACATCAGAGCCGGAGCAGCTGCCATCCTATGCAGCGCTAAGTCACATGTGAATCTGAGTATTTGATGGCAGCAATTCACTATAAAAGCAGCAATTTTCAACCCTGGTTGAATTAAGAATCACCTGATGCTCTTTATTTATTTATTTTTTTGAGACAGAGCCTCAAACTGTCGCCCTGAGTAGAGTGCTGTGGCATCACAGATCACAGCAACCTCCAACTCCTGGGCTTAAGCCATTCTCTTGCCTCAGCCTCCCACGTAGCTGGGATTACAGGCGCCTGACACAACGCCTGGCTTTCCTTTCTTTTTTGGTTGTAGTTCTCATTGTCATTTGGCAGGCCCCAGGCTGGATTCAAAACCACCAGCTTTGGTGTATGTGGCTGGTGCCTTAGCCACTTGAGCTACAGGCCCCAAGACCCCCGATGCTCATTAAAACATACCGATGCCTGGGCCCCAGCCCCAGACTAATTGAATCAGAATCTTCCTGGGGTGGGATTTATTCATCTATGTTTAAAAATATACCATAGGTAAGTGTGATGTGAAGTAAGGGTTCAAAACCACTGCTTTAAAGTTTAAAAATTTTCAGAGGATATTTACATAAACAAATCTGATTTAAGTAAAGATTGTAAAATCTTACAATGACTTCCCATGATATTCAGGATGAAATTCAAATTTCTCACATTAGCATCCAAGGTGGTTTCAGATTCTGAGCCCTCTTCTCCTCTCCAGCCCCATTTCCTGCCTCCCCACACCCCACACTGGGTGGTGCTCCCAACAGAACATTCTGCTATTTCACACCTGTGTGACTTTGCCTGTAGTCTCTCTTTCTTTAGTAATCTTTCTCCATTTCTTTGCCTCGTTAAAAACTAGACTTAGAGGGTGGTGCCTGTGGCTCAAAGGAGTAGGGCGCCAGCCCCATATACCGGAGGTGGTGGGTTCAAATCTGACCCCAGCCAAAAACTGCAAGAAAAAAAAAAAAAAAAAGGGCGGCGCCTGTGACTCAGTAAGGCACTGGCCCCATAAGCCGAGGGTAGCAGGTTCAAACCCAGCCCTGGCCAAACTGCAACCAAAAATAGCCAGGTGTTGTGGCGGGCACCTGTAGTCCCAGCTACTCGGGAGGCTGAGGCAAGATAATCGCCTAAGCCCAGGAGTTGGAGGTTGCTGTGAGCTGTGACGCCACAGCACTCTACTGAGGGTGATAATGAAACTCTGCCTCTAAAAAAAAAAAACTAGACTCAAGGCTCTGTCTCTGGAAGGCCTTTCTTGTCCACTATCCTTCTAGGCAAAAGAAAAATATCCGTTTTCAAAGTTAAATTTTAAAGTGTTGTTTTGTTTACATTTCCTAGCTATTGGCATTGTTAGTTACTTCTCTAACCCTGGGTCCCCAGCAGACGTAGGCTATGGTTTCCCATAAGCCGCGCTAATAACCACAGTAGGAAAATGTTAACGTAGAATGTGCTTACTCAGAGATGGTCTTTGAAAGTTGTTTAAACTTCAAGTATATTTAAACTCCAGCAAATGCCAAGGCCAGTGCCCCTGGGCATAAAAAATAATCAATTTTGCCTCCTACAAAATTATTGTATATACCTAATATAAAATAAAAAAGAAAAAGTCTCTCTCTTATTAGAAAACAACTTTTGGTAGATCATGTAGTTCTTATGCATTTGAAATTTAATTTGAAACATAAATCACTTTTCCTTGCTTTTGATGGATTTGTAGAAACACCATGAAATGAACATTGTTTTTCCATTTCTTTCTCTATGTTGAAAATGTTCTTCCTAGAATAGAGTGTGAGGAAAATTTTGGATTTATTTTTCACATTTTGGTGGCCCATTTTAGAATATGTAAACTTAGGAGCAAATTAAATTACGAGTTTAAAGGCCCAATCCCAAGAAATGTTCAAACTTTCTCTTGCATGAAGAGAAACTTAACGCATCTGAAATATATGTTCAATTTTTCCCCTTGTCTTTTCTTTTAACTTTTTTTTTTGAGACAGCGTCTCACTTTGCCACCCTTGGTAAAGTGCCATAATGTCATAGCTCACAGCAACCTTAAAGTCTTGGGCTTAAGCAATTCTCTTGCCTCCGCCTCCCAAGGAACTGGGACTACAGGTGCCTACCACAACATCCAGCTGTTTTTAGAGACAGAGTCTCACTCTCGCTCTGGCTCAGGCTGGTCTCGAACTCCTGAGCTCAGGCAATCCACCCATGTTGGCCTCCAAAAGTGCTAGGATTACAGGCATGAGCCACTGTGCTCCGCACTTCTAATCTTTTGAAAGGCAAGAGCAAGTAAATGCCAATAGTATATATATTTTTTTCTCTTGAATGCTCTTCCCTTTAAATTCTCCCTGTCCTATCTGCTAGGTACTGATTTGAAGCAGACAACAAATATAGTTCAATTTAAAGGGGAAAAAAATGATAGGTCTTTCATTTATTCCTTAAACCAAAAGTTATTGACCTCTCACTCCCTGCCACATAGGGAGATCGGCTCTTTCATAAGCAAAATCAGACTCCTAAATCTCCATTTTTCATTGTACCCCTCCTCTCAGTGGATTTCACTCTTCTTCCTTCTCCAGTACTTTCCCCCTCCTTTCTACTATTTTAGATTTCTAAAGCACCATGCCCTCCTGGTTTTCCTTCTGTCTCCCTGGCCATGCTTTGTCACCTCATGGCCAGCCATCGTTGGACCTTTTACTTCTCTAGCTAAGTCCTCTCCTCTAGTCCTTCCTGTAGCTTAAGACCATGAAGATGGCTTGGCGCCCGTAGCACAGTGCTTACGGTGCCAGCCACATACACCGAGGCTGGAGGGTTCGAACCCAGCCTGGGCCAGCTAAAACAACGGCAACAAAAAAATAGCCGGGCATTGTGGTGGGCACCTGTAGTCCCAGCTACTTGGGAGGCTGAGACAAGAGAATCTCTTGAGCCCAAGAGTTTGAGGATGCTGTGAGCTGTGACACCACGGCACTCTACCGAAGGCAACATAGTGAGACTCTGTCTCAAAAAAAAAAGAAGACCATGAAGATGCTGGTAACTCCCAACTCCGGGTCTCCAGGCCCCTCTACCTTGAGCTCTAGCCTACTCTTACATCCAGCTTCCCGTTTGATCTCTCCGCCTGGATGTCCAGTCTCCATCACAAACAGAGCTGTGAATTCCCACCAACGTGCTCACATCAGTGCGCCTCCCTCAGTCTTTCCCATTTAGTAAATTGCATCATTTGTTTCACCCAAAGTCTAAGCATTAGAGATTGTGTTCGGCTGCACATAAAAGAATCCAATTTCAACAGAGTTATCTTCTTTTCACCACCAGCCCCCGCCCCACATAATCAAAGGGCCAAAGCAGGAAAGCAGGGCTGTGCAGGGACTGCTCCACAACAACAATGTCCCAGGTCCCTCTCTCCACTGCTCTTGTGGCCCCACCTCCAGCCTCACACGCACTGCCAAGGGAAGGAAAAGGAATTAACAAGCTGGAAGGCAAAGAGCCTCACTGGAAATACTGCAACATTTCCACTCGCCGACCTGTGCTTGCCTCGCGTTGCCCCGTCCCTGTCACAAAGCCCACCCTACTCCGAGAAAGGCTGCGAAGCACAGCTTTTTAGAGCTGAGGCACAGTGCCACCCGGCACAGCTCGGGTGCTTATAGATGGAAGAAAGCTAGAAGGGATGTCGGGTGGGCAAGCAGCACTGGCCGCTCTGTCCTCCTGGACTGTTCCCTTTTCCTCACACTTCCCTATGGGTTCGTCAGTAAGTCCTATCAGCCCCACCTCCAAAATACTCAGTAAGTTCAATGGCTTCTCTTCATCTCCTCTGCAGAAATCCTGGACTGGGACATGATCATCTCTTACCCAAACCGCAGCAACAGCCTCCTGACTGGTCTCTGTCCTGCACAACTGCCCTCTCCGTAGTCTTCTTTATCTTCATAAGCTAGGGCAGTCACTTCAGAGAATAAATAGAGTCATAACATTCCCTTTCTTAAACTTCTCCAAAGGATCTGTCGTAGTTTGTTTCCTCCAGAAGCAGACCTTGAGACAAGGATTCATGTGCAAGTCATTTATTTACGAGGTGCAGAAACACAGGTAGGGCAGTGCAGTGAGCCAGGGGAGGGGAAAGTAGCCCCCCGCCTCGCGCCCAAGGCTTAATTCCAAGGGGAAGCACCGGGAAATTCTGGGAAACCCTTACTTCAGAATTCTCCAACCCAAGGATCATGGAAGGTTATTTATACCCCAACCCCCAAAGGTTGCTGGCTTCGGCTCTCTTGCCTTGAGCACCTCGCCCTGTGTCTACCCACACTCTGACCTAAATCACTGAATGAGCCAGCACTTCTAATTATCAGCCTTTCTCCTTACACACCCTAACATAGCTTCTTCCATCTGAAGCAAAGACATAGGAGTATGGGGAGTCAGTTAATTAACAGGGTAAGAAGTTCAAGTACAATTCAATGGTGTCTTAGAAATTTCCTAAGTTCTAGTCTCATTTGAAAGTATCTAAGTATTTGTGATGCTCTCCTTTTGACAGACTAAGAAAATCCTTATAACATCTTTAATAATATAGGCAAATTTGGGCGGTGCCTGTGGCTCAGTGAGTTGGGCACCGGCCCCATATGTCGGAGGTGGTGGGTTCAAACCCAGCCCTGGCCAAAAACTGCAAAAAAATAAAAAATAATAATATAGGCAAATTTTAAGTAGGGAATATAAGATTTGGAATAATATATGAAATCAATATATTAAGGTACACAAAATTTAGGAATAATAGCAATTAACTATACGTGCTATTTATTATAGCTATAAATAACATTAGTGTGTCTGTAGATATGAAGGGTACAGATGAAAAATAAGTAAATAACTTTGGATATATTTCCACCTTTAGATTGGGCTGCTACTTATCTTTATTTTCCTTTCTTCTTCAATTGTTCCACAAAGTAATCATTACAGGCAACTGTCAGAGCCGCCACCATGACCACGAATTCATTAAAATCCACTTCGTTGTCCTTGTTCGCATCCAGGTCCTGCATTATCTTGTCAACCAACTGGGGGTCCTTTTGGCACTAAGAGGAAAAAGGAAATTTCTAACTTGGAGGCTTCGAGGTTCATGATGACAAATGAAATCACATTTTCTTTGTATTTCTTTTTTTGCAGTTTTTGGCTGGGGCTGGGTTTGAACCCGCCACCTCCAGGATATGGGGCCGGTGCCCTATTCCCTTGAGCCATAGCCACCACCATCACATTTTGTTTTTATTTACATTAAAGTCTTCATTTCCATTTTTTAGCATCTGAAGACAATTTCCATGAGCCTATTTGGAGGTAGATTTGAACCAGGCACAAATTCTAAAAGAATCCTGGCCCCCTGCCCAAGGTCCTTGTAATTCTGGCTCAGGCCTAAAGACCAAAAAAAGCAAACAGCAGATGATCAAAGTGAGCTATTGATGGTCAACTTGCTCCTGCAGGCTATCCCAGGTGGACTCCCTGGGAGGTAGCCCAGTGAACTGAGGAACAGCGGGTGGCTGTACCATTTACCAACAGTGGGACTTTGGGTAGATCACTTGATGTTTTTAAATATTAAATATTTACCCACACATTTTAGGGGATACTTCAACACATTTTTGAGAGTGCTTAGCCCAATCTTGCTAGATTTAGCAAATAAAAATCCAAGACAGTGGCTTGCACCCGTAGCACAGAGGTTACAGCTCCAGCCACATGCACCGTGGGTGGCAGGTTCAAACCTGGCCCAGGCCAGGTAAACAACAATGTCAACTGCACGAAAATAGCTGGACATTGTGGCCAGCACCTGTAGTCTCAGCTACTTTGGAGGCTGAGGCAAGCGAATCACTAAAACCCAAGAGTTTGAGGTTGCTGTGAGCTGTAACGCCATGGCACTCTACTGAGGGCAACATAACAAGACTCTGTCCCAAAAAAAAAAAAAAAAAAAAAAAAAAGACAGCCAGTTAAATGTGAATATTACTATGCAACACATAACTTTTTTTTTTTTTTTTTTTTGCAGTTTTGGCCAGGGCTGGGCTTGAACCCGCCACCCCATGTATATAGGGCTGGCGCCCTACTCCTTGAGCCACAGGTGCCACCCACAACACATAATGTTTTAGTGTCTCCACTATTGCCTGGCACACAGGATATGTAATATGGCAGAACCTTCTTAGCCCAATGCCTGACATGCAAAAAAAAGAGGCACCTAATAAAAAAGTAGATCATGTAAGGATGACTGTACTTTACAGGTGGAAAGCAGAGCAGGGAGCCCATAAAGAAGAAAGGGTAACAAGGGCGGGACTCTGAGGCACCCACATCTCCTACCATGATTAGCAGTTGCTGAGAAACATTTCTAACAGCAATTCACTTCCTCCAGGAATTCCCCATTGCCTTCTCATTTACTGCCAACCATTAAATGGTCGGAAACTTAATTGTTCAAAATTAACTTGATCAAAACAATTATAAATGAAGGTGCCGAGTTTGCGCAGTGTGATGGTTCATGCTCGTGTTCCCAGCACGCTCAGAGGCCAAGGTGGGTGGAGCGCTTGAGCTCAGCAGTTAGAGACCAGCCTGAGCAAGAGGGAGACCCCCTCTCTACTAAAAATAGGAAAACTGGGTGGGCCTTATAGCGGGTGCCTGTAGTCCCAGCTACTTGGGAAGCTAAGATAAGAGGATCGCTTGAGCCAAGCGTTGAGGTTGCTGTGAGCTGCAACACCAGGACACTCTACCCAGGGTGACAGAATGAGACTCTGTCTTTAAAAAAAAGAAAAAAATGGCTCGGCGCCTGTAGCTCAGAAGCTAGGGTGCCAGCCACATACACCAGAGCTGGCGGGTTCAAATCTAGGCTGGGCTTGCCAAACAACAATGACAACTACAACCAAAAAATAGCTGGGCATTGTGGCGGGCGCCTGTAGTCCCAGCTATTGGGGAGGCTGAGGCAAAAGAATTGCTTAAGCCCACGAGTTGGAGGTCGCTGTAAGCTGTGATGCCAAGGCACTCTACTTGAGGGCAATAGCTTGAGGCTCTGTCCAAAATAAAAAAAAGAAAGAAAGAAAAGAAAAGAAGGGCGGTGCCTATACCTCAAGGAGAGGGTGCTAGCCCCATATACCGGAAGTGGCGGGTTCAAACTTGGCCCCTGCCAAAAACTGCAAAAAAAAAAAAAAGAAAGAAAAAAAATGGCTCAGCACCTGTAGCTCAATGGCTAGGGTGCCAGCCACATACACCAGGTGGGTGTGAGGTGTACTTGGGAGCTACTTGGGAGGCTGAGGCAAGAGGATCACTTAAGCCCAAGAGTTTGAGATTGCTGTGAGCTGTGACACCATGGAACTCTACCAAGGGCGACATAATGAGACCCTGTTTCAAAAAAAAAAAAAGTGCCAAGTTTGACCTATTGAGCTTTTTACTCTAAATGCTACACAATCCAGGAGTCAAACTTAATTTGAGAGGGAAAAAACAAATTGCTGGAAACTCCTAAAATCACTAAAAAGGGTATTAAGAACTACTTTGTATGGGGTGGCACCTGTAGCTCAGAGGAGTAGGGCGCCGGCCCCATATCCTGGAGATGGTGGGTTCAAACCCGGCCCCGGGCAAAAACTGCAAAAAAGGAAAAAAAGAATTACTTTGTATGTATAAAAAAAATTTACTTTCAGTTTTTCCCATAGAGGGTGGGGAGGAAAGATTGTGGTAATTGAGATCTGTGGTCTTAACACAGGATTTGGACAGAATAACCGCACGCAGGCATAGGACACTGTGCTCAAAATCAATTTAAAGCAACTCCATAAACATCAGAGAGTTTTCCTCAAAGGGCCCCAAACAGTTCACTGCAAGGCTTCCTATATAGATTTCTTGAACTTCTGGCTATTTTGAGATATGAATCCATTTGCTACCCCACTGGTCCCTGGCCAAACATATGCTTCCCAGCGATTCCAATCAACTTGCGCTTGCCTGGTAAAACTAAATATTTGCTATTCACTAGAAACTTTGCCACCCCAGCGTGGAGAGCCCCAGCCTTCATTTCTGACCTCATACATAAAGAATACTATTCCCAGACAGTGGGACACAGCTCCAGGGGTAAGTAGCTATGACTAGTCATACCTCGAGTCTGGGTATAACTAGCTGTACCTTTGATTGCTGTGGCAGAATGTTGAATAATTGGTTAAAGCCTCAAATATAATTATCTTTTTCTGGCTTTGTTTTTTTTGGCCAGGGCTGGGTTTGAACCCACCACCTCCAGCATATGGAGCCAGCGTCGCCCCATCAAATATAATTTTCAACCCTTGGAAACTCTAACTTCAAACAATAAGGAAAAGGGCACATGCCTGTGTGCACAGAGGTCTCTGGTGTTGGCTTCCTGCATTTTGAATCTACATACAAATTACCCTGTGTGTGTGACAGAATCACCGGAGAGTACAGGCATGAAGGCTGTCCTAAAACTGTGCCTAAAACTGTGTCTCATCAACCCCCCGCCGGGATCCGGCAGACAAATGTGACTCACCGAGAGGAAGTCCGTGAGCTCTCGCTGCAGGAGCATTTTCAGTTCCCCCTTGTTGAGCTTGAACCTGTCGCCTTCCTTGCAAGAGTATCTGTGAAAGACTCGGATCATGGTGTCCATGGCCATCTCCAGCTGGGTGGGCATGTTGGCAGCAGAACTGACCCCTCCAGAAGCAGAGCACTGAACTTATTAATAAGGGAGAAGACACATATTCAAAATAAACAGAGGGGGAAGCGTGAACATTGTCATTAAAACAGAATATTACGATCCCTTGAGTCGGCTCGCTACCCAAGCGACGGCTGTCAAACCATAATAATCCTTTAAAGAGATTGTTCTGCCCATTCTCAGGCAAGCTGAAATGAGAGCTTTGCGATGAGTTTTTTTCTCCTTCCTAATCCCTACTCCCCTAAGACGTAGCAGTTTAGCATGTTCATAAGACAATCAGACAAGTACAGAGTCACATTAAAACACAGAAATAAAAAATAAAGAGAGGAAGAAAGTACCCAACTTCATACCTGTTCGGCAATGCACACCTCTGTCAATGGTTGTTTACAATTAAACTATAAGCATTTTTTACCTGGGGTTCCACCCGGCGCACCTGTTCCCAAGAAGATGAAAATTACCAGTGACAAGAGACTCCAATGGAGGTGCCTCTACTGTTTTTAATCACCGAAATGAACAGGTGTGAGCTGCTGCCCCGAGGGGCATCCAGGAAGCCTGGGTCCATTGTGGCATTAGATGAGAAGGCAAAGAGAAGCCTCCACTTATCCCTCATTAACCAATGCTAAAAATAGAGGAGCAAAGGAGAAACCCTAGTTCAGACCCGGAGACTCCTCAGCAAAGCTAATAGCAAGGTCAAGGGATCATAAGGACGGTTGTGCACCTGTTACAAAAACGAGCAAAAACATAATGAGGAAGTTCTCCATGTGCTGATTTAGAAAGACACAAAGCAGTGATCCAAGCTGCACAAAAAGAAATGGAAATAAGATTCTATGTCTTATATAAGTAAGCATGCTATATGTTTGCATTTGCCTGAAGAATCACTGAAAGGAAACAAGAAAGGAATAAATTGGTCGCTGTCAGGGGTAAGGTGGGGAAGTAGAACAGAGTGGTTGGGAGTGAAACTTCTTAACTTACACCCTTTTCATTGACTTTAACTTATGCAGTAATAGGAACGTATAACCTAGTTGAAACATTGAAATAGAATAAATGGCAGAGGAGCTGTGTGTGCAGGAGTCTGCAACGGGAGATGTCCACAAACATCATAATGAAAAGGAGTCCTGGCTTGGTGCCTGTGGCACAGTGGTTACAGTGCCAGCCACATGCACCGAGTCCGGCAATTGAGTCCAGCCCGGGCCAGCTAAACAAGAATGACAACTGCAATGAGAAAATAGCCGGGCGTTGTGGCGGGTGCCTGTAGTCCCAGCTACTTGGGAAGCTGAGACAATAGAATTGCTTAAGCCCAAGAGTTTGAGGTTGCTGTGAGCTGTGACGGCATAGCACTCTACAGAGGGCGACATAGTGAGACTCTGTCTCAAAAAAAGAAAAAAGGAAAGGAAAGAAAAAGGAAAAGGAGTCCCTGCAGAAACCAATGTCAGAAATTGGCCACTGCACTTTTCAATGCTGTCTGCCCTCTCAGGACTGAAACTTAAACAAACACAAAGCAAGTGAGTATCTCCTCTTTGTTTCTTTCAACGAGCCAGGGAGGGAGGGATTCTGGCTGTTCTACCTGCCCCTGTGGCCCCCACTCCTCACTGTAACCTCCCTGCAGGTCCCCAGTGATGCCCTCACTGTATGCTGAACACCCAGTGCTCAAACATATATTTAAGTTAGTGTTCTATGAAAGTAATCCTGTGTATGGTAAAATAATGATAATATTGTGAATACTCAAAAGCATGAAATAAAAGCAAGATTCTCTCTCCACCACTCCCAACCCTGGTGGCCCTCAGTTAACTCTTTTCTGCCTGAAGGTCAGTATCATGGGAAGTAAAGGCAGGGCCTGCCTGGGTTTAACTTTCAGCTCTGCCACTAACTAGTTGTGTGATACTGGGTCGGTCACTTAATCACTCAGTGCCTCAGTTTCCCCATCAATATAAATGGAGATAACTTGTAGTATCTATACAATAGGAAAAACTATAAATGAGTTAAAATATGTGCCTGGAATATAGTAAGTGCTATGTATGTGCCATTTGCCATATTATATGTAATTAATTACACACACATCGGGCAGTGTCTGTGGCCCAAAGGAGTAGGGCGCTGGCCCCGTATGCTGGAGGTGACAGGTTCAAACCCAGCCCTGGCCAGAAACTCCAAAAAAAAAAATATTACACACATATCCTATGTCCTTAAAGATACATAAACAGCATCAACATGCATGCACTTCACTCTTTGACTTAATATATGTCACTTAATATATCTTTTTTGGGTTATTTTAAGACAGAGTCTCACTCAGTCACCCTGGGTAAAGTGCCATGATGCCATCGTAGCTCACAGCAACCTCAGACTCTTGAGTTTGAACAATCCTCTTGACTCAGCCTCCTGAGTAACTGGGATTACAGGCACCTACCACAACACCAAGCTAGTTTTTTTTCTATTTTTAGTAGAGATGGAGAGATGGGGCTTCTTTTTTTTTTTTTTTTTTTGTAGAGACAGAGTCTCACTTTATTGCCCTGGGTAGAGTGCCGTGGCATCACACAGCTCACAGCAACCTCCAACTCCTGGGTTTAGGCAATTCTCTTGCCTCAGCCTCCCAAGTAGCTGGGACAACAGGCGCCCGCCACGATGCCCGGCTATTTTTCTGTTTTTGCAGTTCGACTGAGGCCACGTTTGAACCCACCACCTTCGGTATAGGGGGCTGGCGCCCTACTGGATGAGCCACAGACATCGCTCTGGAGTCTCACTCTTACCCAGGCTGATCTTGAACTCCTGAACTCAAGCAATCCACCTGCCTAGGCCCCCCAGAGTGCTGGGATTACACTGCGCTGGCCTTCACTTAATGTATCTTAAAAATCTTTCTATATTAGCACTTACATCTGTCCTATTCTTCATTAAAGTTGCATATTATTCCGTTGGGAGAATGTACCTATGTACAGTGAAGAAATATTTACCAAGTTCTTATGTTCAGTCCAGCCCCTATGTAAACATGACAGAAGAATCTTGCCCTTGGAGCCAATCTCATTGCTATTCTTATAGGAGTTATGCTAAGTCTATAGACAACGTACTTTATGTTGGGTGTTCCTCTCCAAGAACACCCCTGTGTCTTTGGGACCACACTTTTCTGGGTCTCTTCCTCATTTTCTTATGCACTTTCTAATCTCCAGGTCCAAAATATTGTTGGAGATCTCAGCTGCTCCTTCAATTTCAATCACTCTTCAAATCAAATGTTTTGGCCCAAATCTCTCTGCTAAGCTTCCCATCTAACGAACTGCCTTCTGTGCCTTCTGTGGAGAGGCACTGGCAATGGCATCTCCCATTCCTACTTGAGTGTCCCACAAGCTTTTCAAACACACTTAGGACGGTTAACTACAGAAAACTTTTCTTTGCAGTTTTTTTTTTTTTGGCCACGGCTGGGTTTGAACCCACCACCTCCGGTATATGGGATCGGCGCCCTACTCCTTTGAGCCGCAGGCACCGCCCAACTACAGAAAACTTTTAGAGAATTACAAGTCATTTTATTCAGAAGTCATACTGAGGACTGTGCCCCAAGGTCTATAGCCGGGGAGCAGTGCTTCAGAGAGGGCCTGTCAGACCACTCTGGCAAGGGGCTTTCGCCCACTTCTGATATCCAGGTGCTGGGGCGTAGTATGTGCAAAATCATCAGATGTAGTCGGAAGTTTGGGGGTGAGAGTACCTTCCAGAAGCATAATCCCTCACGTCAGAAGTTTTCTTATGTGTAGAAAAAGGCAAGGAGCAGGATTATTTACCTATTAAGGAGTGCAGTGACTCAGGCAGGAGATAAGGGGGCCGCATGCTCAATCCTGTTTTGTCTTCAGAGCTTCCGGGAGAGCAGCACATTGTCACAGAGTCAGGGGTCCAAGTGGAAATTAACAAACATGGCTTCTTTCCAGTGCCACTTTGCCCCACTGGACCAAAGCAGAGCTTGTCCCCTCTTCCTACCTCACCTCTTCCTCCTCCCGTACGGACCATCTCAGTCTTCAAGCTCCATCAGTCACCCAGGCCTCTGTCATCATTTTTCTTTTTTTCTTTTTTTGCAGTTTTTGGCCAGGGCTGAGTCTGAACCCGCCCCCTCCGGCATATGGGGCTGATGCCCTACTCCTTTGAGCCACAGGCGCCGAGCCCTGTCACCATTTTTAAACACCACTTGAACTCGTCCAGTTTCTTTCCTGTCTCCAGGGCCTCGTGATTTCTGCAGTCTATCGCTGCCGTAGCTCCTCACTGCTCTCTCTTCTTTCTGACTCTGCCCCTTTATTCTGATCTCCATTCTGCTGTCTGAGTAGTTGATCTAAGACTCAAATCAACAACCGCACTCCTGGGCATTCAAAATCCTGACCCTGCCAGCAAACTGACACGGTGTTGGTTGGGCTCCCATAGTCCCCCATGCCTTTGCCTATTCCGGGCCGGCTGCCTGGAATGCTAATTCTACCTCCTGCTTTAAGACTCAGTTCAAATACCATCTCCTCTTGGAAGTTTTCCTGCATTCTTCCTAACTCCCCCAACCCCCAAACTCTGCTGCAACTCCTTGTCCTGTTTTTTTTATCATTGCACTTACCGCACATTCATGAAATCACTTTGTCTGCCACCTACTTCCCACTCTCCAAACCTGATGTCAGGGTTGATAGCTGGTCCATCTCTGTGTTCCCCAGTTTAGCACAGGAGCAGGCAAGTGGAAGTGCTCAGAAATCTCGGTGGACGGATGGGTTAATGAACAAATCGACCGGAGATGGAAACTGTACAATCTCCCCAGAGTTGAATTTAATTGTCCAAATTTTTATTTGGTTGCCTTTATTCCACATAAAAATTTGCTTCATCCAATGGAGGGGAGGGAGATAATAGTCATTTCATTGAACATCAAGAGTTGGAATTTGAAATTAAATATTATCAGATTACTTGCTGAAGTTGAATGCACTTAAGTTTGTTTTGGGTTTTTTTTTTTTTTTTTTTTAGACAGTCTTACCATGCCACCCTTGATAGAGTGCAGTGGCATCACAGCTCGCAGCAACCTCAAACTGTTGGGCTCAAGCGATTCTCTTGCCTTAGCCTCCCAAGTAGCTGGAACTACAGGCGCCTGCCACAAGGCCCAGCTATTTTTTTGTTGCAGTTGTCATTGTTGCTTAGCTGGCCCAGGCTGGGCTCAAACCCGCCACCTTTGGTGTATGTGGCTGGTGCCATAACCACTGTGCTATGGGTGCCGAGCCTGCACTGAACTTTTAAATACACTAAAATTGGTAAATATTACAGAGTATGTGGGTCTCAGCAATATTATATTTAAATCATATTCAATCACAAAATAATTTACTTGTAGAATTTTTTTTTTAATTTCATTTGAAACAGAGTATCACTCTTTTTCCCTGGGTAGAGTTCTGTGGCATCACCCTAGTTCACAGCTACCTCAAACTCTTATGCTCCAGTCATCCTCCTGCCTCAATTTTCCGAGTAGCTGGTACTACAGGTGCCCACCACAATGCCTGGCTAATTTTTCTATTTTTAGTAGAGATGAGTCTTGCTTTGCTCAGGCTGAGTTCCAATTCCTGAGCTCAGGGATCTCCACTTTGGCCTCCCAGAGTAGTAGGATTATAGGTGAGCCGCTGAACCTGGCCTTGCACGGAGAACTGGCAGGTAAAACTCTTACAATTATGAATAGATATTAAGGCTCGGCGCCTGTGGCTCAGCGGGCTAAGGCACCAGCCACGTACACCTGAGCTGGCGGGTTCGAATCCAGCCCGGGCCAGCCAAGCAACAATGACAACTACAACCAAAAAAAAAAAAAAAATGGCCAGGCGTTGTGGCGGATGCCTGCAGTCCCAGCTACTTGGGAGGCAGAGGCAGGAGACTCGCTTGAGCCCAGGAGTTGGAGGTTGCTGTGAACTGTGATGCCACGGCACTCTATCCAGGGTGACAGCTTGAGGTTCTGTCTCAAAAAAAAAAAAAAGAATAGATATTAAGGGCCAGGCATGGTGGCTCCTGCCTGTAATCCCAGCCCTCAGGGAGGCTGAGGCAGGTGGATCTCCAAGCCAGAAGTTTGAGACCAGCCTGAGCAATAGTGAGACTCCCAGCTCTAAAAAATAGCTGGGTGTTGTGGCAGACGCCTGTAGTCCTAGCTACACAGGAGGCTGAAACAAGATGATCTCTTGAGCCCAAAAGTTAGAGGTTGCTGTAAGCTAAGATGCCACGGCACTCTGCCAAGGGTGACAGAGTGAGAATCTGTCTCAAAAAAGATATTAAAGTTATACTGCTATAATTTTATTCAAAATATGAAACTTTGGCCTTTACATCTTATGCTTTGGGGGGTTAAAAGCAAGGTGGTTTCCTCTTAGTTTCTTCTGGGCTTTGGCAAAAACGATTAATAAATGTTTCCTTTGGTACATGCTGCCCCTTAGTGTTAGGATGTGGAACTGCATCCAGAAGCCCTTTGATTCCCAAATGTGCTTGAAATCATGTTTATAAAGCACAGATCACCCTTCTATTTTTTTTTTTTTTTTTTGACTGGCTTATCTTTCCCCAGCCTCTGCCCTCTAGGAGGCTTTTAAAAACAAAGGTAATGTCAAAAGGGAATGTCTAATGGGAATTTTACAGGCTAGAGATACAATTTTACAAGTGACATGAAATCCTAGGACAGGGAAACACCTGTTTATAGCACAAATGGGCTGTCCTGTGTACCTTGCTTGCTCTATTAATTATTGTGATTATGCTTTTCAAGTTTTAGTATGAATCATAAACTTTAGAGCTAAAAGGTCTGAGATAGTGTGCAAAGAATGAGGGAAATGGAAATACCAGATTTGAAGGAGTTTGGAAGGAAGGACTATTTTAGAGAAAAAAAGGTGGTTACAAGTCCACGAAGATGGGAGCAAAAAAGTAAAGATACTTGAAAGTGAGGCATTGGCCACAGAGACTGAAATAAAAGAAGTATGTGAAGAAGAGGCCATTGGGCGGCGCCTGTGGCTCAGTCAGTGGGGCGCCGGCCCCATATACCAAGGGTGGCGGGTTCAAACCCAGCCCCGGCCGAAATGTAACAAAAAAATAGCCGGGCGTTGTGGCGGGTGCCTGTGGTCCCACCTACTCGGGAGGCTGAGACAGGAGAATCACCTAAGCCCCCAGGAGTTGGAGGTTGCTGTGAGCTATGTGACGCCACGGTACTCTACTGAGGGCGATAAAGTGAGACTCTGTCTGTACAAAAAAAAAGAAGAGGCCATCATATCAGTTGGGGGGTGGGTGACGATCTCCTTAGGCTGAGGACACCCCCAGGGAACCTGGGTCGCCACAAACTCCCAGGAACATCTATCTGTCCCTAGGAACTGCTCTGGGGCCAAGAGTCATACAGGAGACCAAGTTCCTTCCTTCAAAAGTTGTCCGTTTTTGACTTTTTGTGTAACCTGGTTCAAATGTTCTGCCATTTTCATAGCAATAACATGAATGAATTTCAGTTATGAGGGGTGGGACGGAGGAACCACAGAAGGCCATGAGGAAACTTTGGGAATTTGATTTGATCAAATACAGCCCATTTGTGCTATAAGCAGGTGTTTCCCTGTCGTAGGATTTCATGTCACTTGTAAAATTCTATCTCTAGCCTGTAAAATTCCCAAAGTTTCCCAAAGTTGGGGCATGGATGCGTTCACTATCTCGATTGTGATGATGATTCCCCCAGGGTAAATATATGTCAAACTATATTATCTGTTATTATCTATTATCAAAATATAGAATTTAAGTACGTGCACTTGATTGTATGTCAATAAAAACTCAAAGCTATTCAAAAAAAGAACAGAGAGATTACTCAGGACCGTATAACTAGATTATAACAGAGCCGAGACTCAAACCCATGCTTACCTAACAAAAAATCAAATCAAATCAAATCATGCTGTCATTTAAAATTAGAATTATAGGCTTGGCACCTGTGGCTCAACAGGCTAAGGCGCCAGCCACATACACCTGAGCTTGCAGGTTCGAATCCAGCCCAGGCCCGCCAAACAACTATGAAGGCTACAACCAAAAAATGGCCGGGCGTTGTGGCAGGCGGTGTTGTGGTGGGTGCCTGTAGTCCCAGCTACTTGGGAGGCAGAGGCAAGAGACTCGCTTCGGCCCAGGAATTGGAGGTTGCTGTGAGCTGTGATGCAACGGCACTCTATCCAGGGTGACAGCTTGAGGCTCTGTCTCAAAATAAAATAAAATAAAATTAGAATTATAAAAACAGCCAAAATGTAAAGAAAGAAAAAAATCAGTAAAACGGTAAGTGAAAATAGTAAAGTAAAAATTACATGTACTCTGTAATGGATACATTTTGTGTACCTCTGAGAAAGAGGGAAAATACAAACAGTCAGGCATTACTCAACGGCAGGGATACGTCTTGAGAAATGCATCATTAGGCAATTTCGTCATTGTGCAAATACTGCAGAGTAGACTGACACAAACCGAGATGGGACAGCCTACCAATGTAGGCTGTATGGTACAGCCAACTGCTCCAGGACCACAAACATGTACAGTTACTGTAGGCAATGTAACACAAGCATGCGCGCATCTAAACATATTTAAACATGGAAAAGGTACAGTAAAAGTACTGTAGAAAAGATTAAAAAACATAGTAGCCCCTGTGTGGGGCACTTACCAGGAGTGGAAGCTGCTCTGGGTGAGTCAGTGAGGAGTGAGTGAATGTGAAGGGCCAGGGGACGACTTCCCTGGATACTACTGCAGACTTTATAAATGCTGTATGCTTAGGCTACACTAAATTTATTTTAAAAGATAGTTTTCTTTCTTTCTTCAATCATCAGTTAACCTTAGTTTACTGTAACATTTTTATTTTATAAAATTTTAATGTTTTTGACATTTTGGCTATTTTGTAGTAACACTTAGCTTAGGGGCCAGGCATGGTGGCTTACACCTAGAAGCCTAGTCCTCTGGGAAGCTTAGGCAGGCGCATTGCTTGAGCTCAAGAATTCAACGCTAACCTGAGCAAGAGGGAGACTCCATCTCTGCTAAAAATAGAAAAAACAGCCGGGTGTTGTGGTGGGTGCCTGTAGTCCCAGCTACTTGGGTGGCTGAGGCAAGAGGATCTCTTGAGCCCAAGAGTTTGAAGTTGCTGTGAGCTATGATGATGCCACAGCATCACCCAGGGTGACAGAGTGAGACTCTCATTATGTGGCTCACAACTGTAGTTTTAGTACTTGTATAATAGAATTATGGATGATTTAGAAATTCTTTAATGCTGCCATTAAATTCAATTTCAATTAAAAGTTCTTCATTGAATTCATTAAGCATTTTCAATTAAAACATGTATTCTAATAACACAGTATTTAAAATTGTAACCTATCCCCATATGAGGCACTATTTTTTAAGGCATAACATTGAATCAAAAACTTGTAAAAGTCTAGATTAAAAATTTCCGGGTTTTGGCCGGGTATGGTGGCTCACGCCTGTAATCCCAGCCCACTGGAAGACCAAGGCAGACGGATTGACTGAGCTCACAAGTTTGAGACCAGCCTGAGACAGAGTGAGACCTCATCTTTAAAAATAACTGGGCATTGTGGCAGGCGCCTGTAGTCCCAGCTACTAGGGAGGCTGAGGCAAGAGAATTGCTTGAGCCCAAGAGTTTGAGGTTGCTATGAGCTGTGACACCAGGATACTCTACTAAAAAAAAAAAAAGAAGAAGAAAGAATCTAGACTTTTATGTGAAATTGGATAGAAACAAATTTAAGAGGTTTTATTTCTTTTTTTTTTTTTTTTTGCAGAAATGGTAGTGTACTATTTTTCCTGCACTTTGCATTTTTCACTTAACGGTAAATCTTGGAAATCATTCCATATCACTACATAAAGTTTCATTACTCTTTTCTATGGCTGTAAAGTATTTCATAGTGTGGGTGTACCATTTAGTCAAGTTAAGGGGGAAAAAATAACACTTTGCAGCCAAGCACAACATACCAGGTCCTCAGTTTTCCACCTGTGTCCTCAAACAGGCTGAGGGGCATGGGGCGTGGTCATCCAGGACCATCGACCTCAGGGCTGATTCTTTTTCCCAACATCCCTCCAGGCCCTGCCCTACAATCACCTCATCCCCTCCACAGCCCTGCCTTAGCGGAGGCCCCAGTGCTCCCAGTCTGGTTCAGGCCCACAGCTCCCTGCCCAGCCCCCACCTCCACAAGGCCTGTCCCCACCTACCCACCTGCTATGTAGTTGTTAGAGAGGCGATCCTTGACCCCGCTGAAAACCTTTCATGGCTGCCCAGGGCACACAGAGTCCAAAGTCCTTTTTGCAACCATGAGACTCTCCCTGCAACTTGGCCAAATCTGTCCTTCTAAGTCTTGCTTTCCTCTTGCAACCCAGATAGGAGGATTCTTGAACTCATCCGTGCTTTTATGCCTCTGGGCTTTTGACGTGCTTGTGTTCTTCTGTCTCACCTAATTAATATCCTGGTTATCTTGCCAACATTCTTCCAACAGCCCCCCTACTTCTGGGAATCTGTCTCTTTTCCGCCAGGAATTCCATCCCTTGAGCCTTTCCCTCCTCTGGTGCGTGCTAGATCAGCCTCAACTTCCATCACAGCTCCAGTTGGGTACTGGTGTGACTTTTCCCTCCCCCAGGAGACTGTGAGCTTCTTGGGGGCAGGCACACTCACTCCATATCCCCACAGGAGGAGGCCTCAACACATAATAAGTATTCAAAGAGTGAGCACGTCTGGACTCCTCCCTGGAGCTCGTGTTCTGGAGCACAGGGTCAACTCTGCAGTGAGGCTAATGCAGCAGTTCTCAACCCGTGGGTTGTGACCCCTTTGGACTGTATTAAAGGTTCGCGGCATTAGGAAGGTTGTGAACCACTGGGCTAATGAGTCTGCCCAGAGCAAGACTCTCTACCCTAATCCTCATCCTTCTCTCTTCCTATTGCGAGCCGCCTTATCTCTGCCCACTCCTTTATACTAGGGATAGAAAAAGGGGGCCATAGGCCTAGATCCAAGCAAAGAGGCTGGCCAGGGTTCCTTTCCAGCTGGCACACTGGGCAGCCTGTGTGCCATGGTTGACTGCCTGGCTACTGTGCCAATGGATGGAAGTGGTGGCCCCTCCAGCCTCCAGGAGGCCAGCAGGCAGCAAGACAGGGGGAAGCAGAGGAGCAGAGATAGGGATGTTTGGGCACCAGGCAGGCCCTTGTGTGCCAGCTGGGAGGCCAGAGCCGTGGGGAGTCTGGCAGGCTGAATTGTTCAGCTCCTTCCAAACTTAGCTTCCTGGACAGTGCTGTGGGTTTCTTTGTGTATCTATGAGAAGCAAGGCCCCAGGTGCTTAGGGGAGCAGAGGTGGAGGGCTGGAGAGACAATTAATCAGAATATAAATACCAGCCCACTTCCTGCTATGGGCCACTCAGGGCCAAGTATGGCTCTGATGGGCCCCAAGAGGCAGGTGAACCCGCTCACTCTTCTGCCCAGGGACGTCGGGCATAGAGTACATGGGTCTCTGGGGAGATGTGCTAGGTGCAGGGGCAAAACTAAACCTGCTGCCTGAAGGCAAATCACCTCCTTTCCTCTCTCTAAGCCTAGGTTTTCCAATATCCAAGAGAGAGGGAGCAAGACTGTCTCAGCCATGCAAAGCTCTAGGTGCAAAAAAATAAGAAACCTAAAAACATATCCACGAGGGGCTGTCATTGTCAGGGTATTGAAATTGAGTTAGCACTTTTTCTGCTACTCTATGAAGTGGTGAGGATTCCTGTCCTACTTCTGATGAGGAACTCAGGCTCATAGGTTAAATCACTTAACCATGAGCCAGCTTGGTACAGGGCAGAGCCAGGACTTCAACCAATGGCTCTGAGCCCAAATGACCAAGCGCATCCTGCTGCTCTGGGCCCTCAACACTGCTCCACAGCTGTGCCATGGGCTTGTCCACCAGGAATTCCAATCATGGAATTCAGGCCTGAAGGGACTTGAAATATTAGGTGCCTGGAGCAGTCCTCAACCCATCATCCCATGATGCCCTATCCACATGGTCTCTAAATGGTTGTCTGACTCTGTTAGTTATCTGCTGTGATGGGAAGCATACCCTCTCTTGGGACAGTCATTCCATCTTGGGGCAGCAGCAAATTGCTGGAAAGTGCTTCCCTATATAGAGCTCCCTGTGGTTTTTGCCTATTGGCCCTTATTCCTCCCTTGGCTCCAGAAAGAGCCAGTCCCTCTCACACACATCAGCCCTTTGGATATTTGAAGACATCCATCATATTCCCCCTCCCAAAGCCATTATTTTCACAGTAATTCTCATAGGATGAGATTTCAAGTCTTTCTACTCTCTAGGCTGTGCTCTTTCCTGCCACCGTCCTGGTCTCAGTGCCAAGAGCCACCTCTATAGGGTACCAGAGGTCTCTGGAACAGAATGTTCCCCAGCACCCAGGCAGCCCCAATTCTGCCTGCCAGCTTCCTGGCTCAGCAGTGGGCCCCAGATCCCAGGAGGGTGGAGAAGTGAGAGGAACAATGCCACCTGGGTGGCTGGCAGACGTCAACGGCTGTGGCTAGAGGGTAGGATTGGGGCAACTCTGCCAAATGGCTTGATGCCTGCCTGCTCCAGGTATTCCTGCTCCTGGGACTCCTAGTTCCCAGGGAGGACTTTGCCCATTTCCCCACCAACTTTGTTTTTGCTGCCCCCACTGCCCTGGGACCATGTACTCTAGCACGGGGAGAAGGTGCCATGTACCTTGGCAAGCTGTCCTGACTGATCTAATTCTCTCCAAGGGCACCCAGAGCTTGTCTGGCTTGGAGCTGGGACCACCAGGTCTGTTCTTCTGAACCCCCTCCCAGAGACAAGGCTGGCCTACTTGTTTCCTCCCTGCACCCAGGACTGCTCCTTCTTTCCTCAGTTCCCCACAGCATCTCCTGAAAGGGCACTAGGCAGCTGGCAGTGGGTGGTGGCTGACATGGCTCAAACTGATTCAGATGGCAGAGCTGGCATGGCAGGGTCCTCCTAGGGATGGCACCAAAAGGGGTCGTGGGCAGGCCCTATATGTAGGATGGGATAGGGACCAGAGAGGAGGGGGACCTACTAGGAGGGGCACTGAGTAGCTTGGGTATAGGGCTGAGACTCAGCCTTGGGATAAGAAGACTGGACTCTCAGGCTGACAAGAAATGCCCAGGGGGCATCAAATACTGATGATTAAGCCTAGAATGTTTGCTTCACTGTTGGATGGGCACCAGCCCCATCTATTGTACCTGCCACACCCTGAGCTAGTAGAGGCAGCAATCACCCTTCCTCTTCTTTTTTTTTTTTTTTTTGAGACAGAGTCTCACTATGTCACCCTGGGTAGAGTGCTGTGGCGTCACAGCTCACAGCAACCTCAAACTCTTGGGCTTAAGCAATTCTCTTGCCTTAGCCTCCCAAGTAGCTGGGACTACAGGTGCTGGCTACAACACCCAGCTATTTTTTTTTGTTGTTACAGTTGTCATTGTTGGTTAGCTAGCCCGGGCTGGGTTCGAACCTGCCACCTTCAGTGTATCTGGCTGGCGCTGTAACCACTGTGCTATGGGCACTGAGCCACTTCTATCTCCCCTACTCCTACAGTCTGGGAACAAGTTTCTTTGGGCCAATTTGAGGTGGGGGATGGAAAGAAGCTGGCAAGGGCCTTGAGTTCTCTCTCTGGCCCCCTGTGTTCTGCCGGATGTCCCCAACCCAGTCCAAGGCCTAGCCTGTGTTTTTACTCCTGAGGACTCCGCAAGGGTGAAGTATGGCAGGGAAGGGGCTGGGCTTCTGTGGGCCTGGCACTGAAGGGGCTAGGTCAGGTGTATAATCTTTCTCCTCTCCTAGTATTTGAATCTCTATGACTCAGCTTGGAGGTGACAATATTGGAGGGTCCTTGGGCTAGGAGGAAGCCTTGACCTCCCCCTCCACACACAGCTGAGCTTGCAGCCTGGGGATTGCTGAGACAGCACTGCCCAGAGCTCTTGCCTGCCTCCCAGAGCTCCTAAGGAGGGGGCTGGAGTGGACAGGCTTTGGTGTGGAAGCAGGGTAGGGCCTGAGAGGCACTCAAGCCCCTGGGAAGCAAGCAAGGGGACTGTGTCTGTGTGACAGGTGAGAAGTCAGGGGCATTGGAATTTGGAGGGCTCAGCTCCTCTGCTTGACAGAAGCTGTCACAAATATTCCAAGCATTATCTTCCAATCCCAACACCTTATTCTTTTCCCTGGAGAAACTTGGCTGTCTATGGGGGAGTTAACTTTGTGTTCTGAGAGGCCAGGGTCTTAATTTCAGAAGGGGGCAGGAGAAGGTTAAGTACGCATCTGAAGACTTGGACATGGAGACCTTCTGGGTCCCCTGGTTCAGGGATTGGGGAGCTACCAGAGGTGCCTCAGCCAGACTCTACTCTGGCCCTACTGATCTCCCCCTGAACACTCCCTTGATGACCTTGACCTTGAATTAACCTCTCAGATCATGAGAGATGGTCAAAATGGAATGAGGAAGAAGGACACTGGGAAGAGCTATAGAGACCTAGACAGGTAGCCCAAGACCCCATCCATTTCTGGTCTTCACTGGCCCCCTTATCCTCTGTATAATAGGAACAGGATGTGAATGAAAATACCAGGGTGGAAAGGAGAGGGAAGGAGGTCTCAGCCTGAAGTCTGGGGAGGTGGAGTGAGCGCCTTTGCCACAGCCCCTTCTGCCCCTTCCCCTTCCCCGCTCAAGTTGCTGCCACAGAACTTCTCTGGGCACGGGTCAGTCACCAGCACCTAGAACTTGGGGAGGGAGCAAACAGATTAGAGGTGGGGAGGGGGTGTTATGTGAGCACCCGCGTCCCTCCCACCCTTTTCAGTGCCGGGAGTTTGGGCTCCGCCCTCCTTCACGGGGGAATAATTTATTCATTGTGACTCCCGCAGGAGTAACAGTCATACATAATTAGGGTTAATTATGACATTCATTAATTACGATGACTTCTCTTTTTGCTTCTGCCCATTTCCCCCCACCTCCCCTGGTCTCGCTCCCGGTGTGTGTGGAGGGTGGTGGGACTGCCTGTCTTTCTGGTCTGGAGCCGCAACAACAGTCCCAGTCCCCGCCTGCGACGGACGCCCCGCGCTGCCGCAGCCCCCAAGCACGGACTCGGCTGCTGCGCTCCCCGCCGCCACAGCCTCACGTCCCGAAGCCTAACCCGATTGGGGGGTGGGGGAATGCAGGACTGCGGTGGGTCAGAGAGAGACACCCGGAGACTTAGAGATAAATGGGGAGAGACACACATAGAGACCCCCAGACAGAGAAGGTTGTGGAGACATATTGTGAGAGACACAAGCAGAGAGAGGAATGAACTGAGCTACAGACAGAGACCTGGTGGCCACGGGAGAGGGTGCGCCTCACGCGCACACACCGGCGCGTACACCGGCCCACACCCGCTACCGCTACAGGCTCCCTCTGCCCTAGCTGCGCCGATTCCCTCCAACCAAGCCGAGTTACAACCTCCCCGGAGGGTCGCGATAGTGCGCCCGCTCCAGTCGGGCGCACGGGAACGCCGTGCTTGTGTGACTGGGGGCTCCTTGTGGCCTCTAGTCGCGAACCCACTCCTCTCCCCGGGGCGCGGCGCGGAGCCTTAGGAATCACGCGGGCCCCGTTACGGCGACCCTAGGACGCCCAAGCCCACAACAGCTACTCCTCAGGAACAGGGCGCCCGGACTGGGCACGCACTGGGCTGGGACCAGGCCTCGCGCCCCCCGACTTACCTTGGTTTCCTGGAGGGCAGAGATGGTCCCTGGGGGGGTATGGGTGGCCGCGTCATCCGGTTCATTCTCCTTTTCACTCATTTCGGTCATGGTTGGGGGAGAGAGGAAGAGAGGGTGCCAAGACCCGACGGCAGGCCCGCTGGGGCAGGCTGCGGGTGGCGGGCGTCTCTCTGGAACTCTGACGCCCTCCTCCAGAGACTGACCCCCAGTGAGCCTCAGGCAAAGCCTCCCTCGACCCCAGGACGCGGGCGGAGAAAGTTGCCCGATTGGCAGGGGAGGGGGAGGCAATTATGCAGAGCTGCGGGAGCGGGACGACCCTAGGCGTGAGGACCGAGGGTCTGCAGAGGATGCTGCTCTGAGAGACGGGAGAAGGGAAGTGGGGACGCGAGCATGAGCGGAGGGAGGGAGCTACAGAGCTGTCCGTGTCCGGCCGGCTCCGCCGTCCCCTGCGCCCGCCCCCCATCTCCTCCTCCTGCCCCCCACCGGCCCCGGCCCCGCACCCGGCGGCCCCTCCGCCCAGTCCTCGCCTCCCAACTTTGATTTAGGAGGTCGCCTGGTCCCTCCCCCTTCCCTCCGTCGCTCCTCCGCGCCGTCATGCAAATCAGGTTCTCGGCTATTGGCTACCGCGTGGCCAGGAAGGTGAACTGGGCGGAGTCATGGGGGGCTCGACAGGATAGGGAGGGGCTTGGAAGTAAAAAGTGGAGGGGGTAATTTTACTTTGAAAAACCTGGGATTGAGGGGCTTGACAGGATTGAGGCAAGCCTGGAGAGATCATTGAAGAGTCTAAATGAGGTTGCAGGAAATAGAAATAGGTTGGGGCTGCAGCAGGATAGCTGGGAGTGAGATCGAAGTTAGGACTTCCTGATAGTGAAGATTGAAAGATGCTGAAGATTGGTGAAGGAAGAATGGAGACCCATCTGCCCCATTAATTGGATGCCTCTCTGCCCTAGAGAGGCTCTTTCCAAATATGCACACCCCCGAACTGTGGTGTATGTGTCAAAGGCCAGGCCAGGCAATTCCTCCGTTGCAATGGAAAGCAAGACGACTGTATTCCTTACCAGTCTTGGTGTCTGAACTTCAGCACCAAGAAGGGGCCTCAGTCCTCATTCCTAAAGTCCCCAAACTTCTCTAAAACAGGCCCCCTTCTAAAGATCCTGCCACAAGTGGAGTTAGATCAGGGGGTAAGGAGAGGTGGGTAAAGAGGTCCTCACCCTCCAAGGAACTCTCTTTCACCTGGTCTTCTGATACACATTGATTATCTGGGACCCATTTCTCCAAGTTGCCTTCCCTAACCCTCTGCCCCCTTTCCTTCTGCCCTCTCTGGCCCTGACCAACAGGTTCAGCTTCATCTCTTTGGCTTGTCCAAGGAAACAGATAGGATGGTAGCTGAGAGAAGCCTTCCCTGGGAGTAGGTGGAGAGACTTCTGGGTTTAGGTTTTTCTACTCCTCTGCTGTGGGTGGAAAGATGGGAGTGCCACTCAGGAGGGCCTGGGTTGATGCAAGAGGTCCTGCCTTTATGCTAGCCCTGGAGGACAGGTGACACTAGCTACCCCCACCCCATACACACAGTCATTCGTCCAATTTCTGTCTTCCTAAGGATGAGCTCACCGTTGGAGCACTGCTCAGGTTACTGTGTCCAGGCACAGAGATTTATTTGCCAGTGGCAGAAGTAGGACAAGGGCAGAATGAGGGTTCATGGTTGTGGGGGCTTTGTCCCCTCCCCCTCCACATCCTCCTACTGCAGCTGCAGACTCCATCTGACTTCCAGCTTTCCTCAAAGGAGCAGGGACAGAGTCAGAGCTCAGCCCTCACATCAGTCTCCCCAAAGGCCCATTTACCAGCAGCCTTCTCCCCATCCCATCTGAGAAGTGTCCTTTTCTTTTTTGCCCAGGCCAGCCCAACTCCCCCTCTGTGGACAACTCAGACTTTGGGCTAATTGTAGTACTCTGAGATAGGCCTATGAGGCCCTCCATCTATCCAGGGCTAGAATAAACAGGGTCTTCTATGTCTGGAGACCTCCTGGAGGGGTGGTACCCCTGTTTCCTACCAAAAAGCAGGGACTTTGGGTTCCTTAGGATTCAATACCTGTATAGTCATTAATTAACTGTGTGACCTTGGGCAAGTAATTAGCTCCTGTGGCTCAGTGGGTAAGGTGCCGGCCCCATGTAGGGTGACGGGTTCAAACCCAGTCCCGGCCAAACTGCAACAACAACAACAAAAATAGCCAGGCATTGTGGCAGGCACCTGTAGTCCCAGTTACTGGGGAGGCTGAGACAACAGAATCGCCTAAGCCCAGGAGCTGAAGAATACTGTGAGCTGTGAAGCCACAGCACTCCACCAAGGGCGACAAAATGAGACTCTGTCTCAAAAAAAAAAAAAAAAAAAAACTGTGAGGAGAATGAATGAACTGGTGCAAGAAGGCAGTTAGCTCAGGTAAGACAGACAAGGGAAGTTAAAAAAAATTTTTTTTTTGAGACAGAGTCTCAAACTGTTGCCCTGGGTAGAGTGCTGTGGCATCATAGCTCACAGCAACCTCCAACTCTTAAGCTCAAGCGATCCTCTTGCCTCAGTTTTTCTCTTTTTAGTAGAGACGGGGTCTCGCTTTTGCTCAGGCTCGTCTCCAACCCGTGAGCTCAAGCAATCCACCCACCTCGGACTCCCAGAGTGCTAGGATTCAGGTGTGAGCCACTGCACCTGGCCAAAGGAAGTTAATTTTTAGTTTTTAATTTTTCATCATTATTATTATATATTTCTTAGAGTTTCACTCTGTTACCCTGGGTAGAGTGTCATGGTGTCATCATAGCTCACAGTAACCAACTTCAAACTCTTGGGCTCAAGCGATCCTCCTGCCTCAACCTCCTGAGTAGCTCGGCCTATAGGCACTTGCCATTATGCCCAACTAGTTTTTCTTTTTCTTTCTTTTCTTTTCTTTTTTTTTTTGAGACAGAGACTCAAGCTGTCGCCCTGGGTAGAGTGCCGTGGCATCACAGCTCACAGCAACCTCCAATTCCTGGGCTCAAGCGATTCTCCTTCCACCGCCTCCCGAGTAACTGGGACTACAGGCACCCGCCACAACGGCCGGCTATTTTTTTTTTTTTTTTGGTTGCAGCCGTCATTGTTTTTTTTTTGAGACAGAGCCTCAAGCTGTCATCCTGGATAGAGTGCAGTGACATCACAGCTCACAGCAACCTCCAATTCCTGGGCTCAAGCGAGTCTCCTGCCTCCACCTCCCAAGTAGCTGGGACTACAGGCGCTCGCCACAAAGCCCGGCCATCTCTTGGCTGCAGCTGTCATTGTTGTTTGGTGGGCTGGGGCTGGATTCGAACCCGCCAGCTCAGGTGTACGTGGCTGGCGCCCTAGCCCATTAAGCCACAGGCACCAAGCCCCATCATTGTTGTTTAGCGGGCCCGGGCTGGATTTGAACCTGCCAGCTCAAGTGTATGTGGCTGGTGCCTTAGCCACTTGAACCATAGGCGTCAAGCCTAGTTTTTCTATTTGTAGTAGAGATAAGGTTTTGCTCTTGCTCAGAGTGGCCTTGAACTCCTGAGCTCAAGCAATCCACCTGCTTTGGCCTCCCAGAATGCTAGGATTATAGGCATGGGCTACCATGCCTCTTCTTCTGGGAGATTTGTGCCATTCTGTACTTTGTCTGAGGCATTAAGAAGAAAACAATTTCCTTCTCTCACTTTCTTTGGCCTGGTATTCCATGGAGGAACAAACCAGCAGTGGCTGTCCATGGATCAAGAGACGCTGACTAGACACAGGGAAGAGTTTCCAGGTAAAGGAGTGATACTGGCTCTAAGGATAGCTAGGGAAGTCCTGGGGCTCAGGGAGTCTATGTTGCAGAAGCCTGAGGAGGAGCAAATGAGGGAGAGGCAGGGGGCTGGATGTTATGACCTCTGGATGTCCTTCCTGGCCTGCAGATTTTGGTGTTTCAGAGCGGTCTTTCCTGAGTCTGAGTCATTGCTCTCAGTACTGACAACTCCCACTGCAGTGGCTCAGAGACAAGACAGAAGCAGCCAGGCCAGCTTCTACCAGGGAGGGAGGAACATCCTCCCATCTTAGACTCTGAGGGCAGAAATGAGGGGTGGGCAGAGCAAGGGCCAGGTGCTATAGGAGGACTAATGGCAGTCACACTCTGGAAAGAATTCCTCAAAAGTGGAAATAAGCTACTGGGGTACCTCTTACTCTTCTAGGAGCCCTGGAGAGATGGATGGTCCAGATGATTTCAAATTTGCATGCAGCACAGTGTTTAGCACATTGAGAAAGTCTGGTTCTGCCCTTTCTTCCTGTTCTATGACCTTCTGCAGAGATTTGTCCATCTCTTGAAGGACTTCGGTTTCCTTCTTTTCAGATTGACAGAATTGGATTAGATTAGGTTGAAATAAGGAGTTGGATTAAAATGGGGGCAATAATGACATATCTCTTAGTACCCTTTTGAGGATTAAATGAATTAATACATGGACTCGGCGCCTGTGGCTCAAGAGGCTAAGGCACCAGCCACATATACCTGAGTTGGCGGGTTTGAATCCAGCCCAGGCCCGCCAAACAACAATGCCGACTGCAATCAAAAAATGGCCGGGCATTGTGCTGGGCGCCTATAGTCCCAGTTACTTGGGAGGCAGAAGCAGGAGACTCGCTTGAGCCCAGGAATTGGAAGTTGTTGTAAGCTGTGATGCCACAGCACTCTATCTAGGATGACAGCTTGAGGCTCTGTCTCAAAAAAAAAAAAAAAAAAAATAGCCAGGCATTGTGGCAGGCACCTGTAGCTCCAGCTACCTGGGAGGTGGAGGCAGGATAATTGCTTGAGCCCAGGAGTTGGAGGTTGCAATGAGCTGTGATGCCAGAGCACTCTACCCAAGGTAACAGCTTGAGGCTCTGTCTCAAAAAAAAAAAAAAAGAATTAATATATGTAAAGAGCTAGACAGAGTAAGTGTACAATCAATGGATATTATTATTGTTATTGTTCTTGGAAATTCTCCTTTTTTTAATTTTAGATAGTCTCACTTTGTCACCCTTGGGCATCATAGCTCACAGCAACCTCAACCTCTTGGGCTCAAGTGATCCTCTTGCCTCAGCATCACAAATAGCTGAGGCTCACTAAAGGTGCACGCTACAACGCTTGGCTAGTTTTAGAGACGGGTCTCACTCTTTCTCAGACTAGTCTTGAACTCCTGAGCTCAGGCCACACACTGGCCTCCCAGAGTGCTAGGATTACAGGTATTAGCTACCATGCCTGGCCTGTTGTTGGGAATTCTTAATCTTGGTGAGCTTCAAGGGAGTTCATAAACCCCTTACATTTTTCTTTTCTTTTTTTTATACATTTTTCTTTTATTGAGACAGAGTCTCACTCTGTGACCCTGAGTAGCATACTGGGGCATCATAGCTCAAAGTCCTAGGTTCAAGCAATCCTCTCGCCTCAGCCTCCCAGTCCTCAGCTGGGACTACAGGTAGCACCACGACACCTAGTTAATTTTGTTTATTTTTTATTTCTGTTTTTAGTAGAGACAGGAGGTGTCTTAATTTTTTGGGGGATGTCTTTTTTTTTTTTTTTAAGAGACAGAGTCTCACTTTGTCGCCCTGGGTAGAGTGCCATGGTGTCACAGCCCACAGCAACCTCCAGCTCTTGGGCTTAGGCAATTCTCTTTCCTCAGCCTCCCAAGTAGCTGGTACTACAGGCACCCACCACAACACCCAGCTACATTTTTGTTGCAGTTTGGCCAGGCTGGTACCCTACTCGCTGAGCCACACACGCTGCCTGAGGGCTGGGGGTTGGGGGAGTCTTAATGTTGCTCAGGATGGTCTTGAACTCCTAAACTCAAGCAATCCACCAGCCTTAGCATACCAGAGTGCTAGGATTACATGCAGGAGATATTACGCCTGGCCATAAATCTCCTGAAGTTTTGTAAAATTTTGGAAGATAAAAAACATTTTCTTTCTTTCTTTCTTTCTTTTTTTTTTTGAGACTGAGCCTCAAGCTGTCACCCTGGGTAGAGTGCCATGGCATCACAGCTCACAGCAACCTCCAACTCCTGGGCTCAAGCGATTCTCCTGCCTCTGCCTCCCAAGTAGCTGGGACTATAGGTGCCCGCCACAATGCCCGGCCACTTTTTGGTTGCAGTCATCATTGTTGTTTGGCGGGGCCGGGCTGGATTCGAACCTGCCAGCTCAGGTGTACGTGGCTGGCGCCTTAGCCACTTTAGCCACAGGCACAGAGCCATAAAAAACATTTTCTGTAAGCCTGGGCAACATAGAGAAACCCCATCTCTACAGAAAAAAAAAAAAAGGAAAAATTAGACACACCTGGAGTCTCAGCTAGTTGGAGCCTGAGGCAGGAGGATTTCTTGACCCCAGGAGTTAAAGGTTGCAGTGGACTACGATTGGCCACTACACTTTAGTTTGGGCAACAGAGTGAGACTCTGTCTCTAAAAACAATAAACATAAAAACCATTTTCTCGGGCCATGTGCGGTGGCTCAAGCCTGTAATCCTAGCACTCTGGGAGGCTGAGGCAGGTGGATTGCCTGAGCTCACAGGTTCAAGACCAGCCTGAGCAAGAGTGAGACCCCACCTCTAAAAATAATAGGGCATTGTGGCGGGCACCTGTTCCAGCTACTCAGGAGGCTGGAGCAAGACAATCACTTGAGCCCAAATGTTTGAGGGTGTTTGTTTGTTTGTTTGTTTTGAGACAGTCTCAAGCTATTGTCCTGGGTAGAGTGCTGTGGCATCCTAGCTCACAGCAAACTCAAACTCTTGGGCTCAAGCAATCCTCTTGCCTCAGGTTTTCTATCTTTTTTTAGTAGAGATGGGATCCCGCTTTTTGCTCAGGGTGGTCTGGAACTCGTGAACTCAAGCAATCCACCTGCCTTGGTGTCCCAGAGTGCTAGGATTATAGGCGTGAGCCACCGTGCCTGGCCTAAAGGTTTGAGGTTTTGAGGTTGCTGTGAGCTAAGAGGCCAAGGCACTCTACCAAGGGCGACAAAGTAAGACTCTGTCCCTCCCCCCCCCAAAAAAGAAAAAGAAAACCATTTTCTGGGAGAGGCCAGAGCTTTCATCTGCTCCTCAGAGAATCTGAAAAACCCCAAAAGATTACAAATCACTGACTTGTCTGACCAACAAGGGCCCTCCACTCCGAATGGCTGAGATTCTCTGACATGAGGGGTTGCTTCTCCTGCCATAAAGACTGACACGATTTCTACCATAAATACCTCCAGTCCAAGCCCCTCCTGTCTGTGGCCTCTCCTTCATCCCATCCCATGGGTCACTGAGGACAGCCCAAGTTGAAAACAGAAGTCTCTGGCCTTGTCCTCTAGCTCTAGAATCAGAGCTTCTAGAGTGGGAGAGTCCATCACAGGTGGGAGCTGAACTTGGGTCCCCAACTCCCATCTGGAGAGAAGAGGGCCCAGGCTCAGCAGGGCCAGGATACAGAGGGCACAGAGAAGCCTGGCCTTTCCCTGGTCTTTCCAATTCCTGCCACCAACCCACCTGGAGGCCCCAGGGGCAGACACCACTCTGATGAGCTAAGGCTCATGGCAGGCAATGGTAACCATGATTTTATGGAAATACAGAAGGCTCTTATGCAAGTGCATGACACACTTCCCAGTTGTGGCATCTGGGACAGCCAGGTCCCCAGGGGCTGGAGTAGCTCCCTCCCCATGATGCCCCATGCCATTGGGCCCGGGAGCTTGGGACACTGGCATAGAGCCGTTCTCTCAATGCCTGTGGCACTGTCCTTAACATGGCCTATGTGAGCTGTTCCCTCACTCTGTGCCCCTGGCTGCCTGGAAGGGAACAGCATGGCACAGTGTATGCAATCCCTCATATCTCACCCCTCCCCCCATCACAAAGCCCAGGGTTTCTGGGAGACCTGACCTGTTCTACTCTGAGGAGACAGTGGGGTTCGGGATGTTTCCTTCTCCTCAGTAAAGAAATCTCTCTAGCCAAGAAAAAATTCTCCCTCTGATCTGTTTCTTTTCGCCTTGAGTCTGGGGGCACAGAGCTGACAGTAGTCATGGTAGGGTGGGGGTGGGGGTGGGGCGACATAGCCCCTGGCTGCCCCTCTCCAACCCCATGCCAGTTTGTCTACACCGCCCCCCATGCCTCTGATAGTGTCCTGAAGCCACCGCTTTCTTGCTTTCTTTCTCAGGTCCATTCCCCTACCCACCCACAAAGCATCTGTTACCAAGGTAACAGCAATGTCATCACTTTGGGGTGAGCAAGAGGGTGGAGCCCTATAGAGAGGGGAATGTTTAGGGGGTACAATTTTGGAGACATGAGTACAGTGGGCCCCCATTTTTAAAGGAAGATCTTTTTCTGGAGAGGAGGCCTGGCACAGACTGGCGTAGGGGCTGTTGATGAGCGCTGATGGAAAGGAGATGGAGGATGGAGTCTGGATGCAGCTAGATGGAGTGTTAGAGGTGAGGGTGCCCGTGCCTTACTGTGTGTGGGAGAAGTGTGAATGTGGGGCCCTGTACACACTGAGGCAGAGAGGATGGAGCCTGCCTTTAAGTTAGCTTGGGGTTAGCTCCTGGGGAGAGTCTAGATCCAGTTGGAGCAGCACAGGAACCCTGAGTCTAGCCTGAGTGCACACCGCCCCCTGCAGCCTGCACAGAAAGCAGCACTGGGCGTCCTTCAGAGAGGGCTCCAAGGCAGGTTCTATGAGGGTCTAAAACCTAAAGTCCTGCTAAGTGCCTGGAGTGGTTCTGAGCACCCAGAGCACCTAGTCTGTGCTTCAAGGCCCTCCTGTAAGTCCTGTCTGAGAGAATAATAATACTGAGAGAATGAGGGCCTCTGTGACCTGACCTGGGGTGTGCTTCAAGTTGAGTTGACAGAGCCCATGGAGTGAACTGGAAGGCAGAAGGAACCAGAATATTCTAAGCAGAGGGTAGAGCCTAGACAAAAGTGTGGAGAAATGAAACAGAACAGCCTATTTTGGAAGCTGCTGGTAAGCAAGGAGGCAAAGGAGTATGAAAGGCAGAAAAAAGTAGACAAATGGCCTTGAATGCTGGGCCGGGAAGCTGGGTTTTCCTGCACAAAGGGGTTCCTCAGCTCACTCACTGGAGCCCAGCTGTGCAATCCAGAGATACCAGGGCAGAGACGGGGGGCATAGGCAGAGTGGTTCACTCTGAACTTGAAGGGCATTTAAAGACATGGCTCAGGTGGAGCACAGTGGCTCACACCTATAATCCCTGTACCTTGGGAGGCTGAGGCAAGAGGATCACTTGGGGCCAGGATTTCAAGACCAGCCTGGGCAACCTAAGGAGACCCTGTATCTACAAAAATACCAAGCCTATTTTTGTTGTTGTTGTTGTTGTAGAAACAGAGTCTCACTTTATTGCCCTCAGTAGAGTGCCATGGCGTCACATAGCTCACAGCAACCTCCAACTCCTGGACTTAGGCGATTCTCTTGCCTCAGCCTCCTGAGTAGCTGGGACTACAGGCGCCCACCACAACGCCCGGCTATTTTTCTGTTTTGCAGTTCGGCCGAGGCTGGGTTTGAACCCACCACCTTTGGTATATGGGGCCAGCACTCTACTCCATGAGCCACAGGTGCCACCCTATTTTAAACTTTTCTGCAAGCCTTATATCTGACCCCAACAATATCTATGCTAGTTTTCTTGCCCAAAAAATGGTTTTGGGGTGGCGCCTGTGGCTCATCGAGTAGGGCGCCAGCCCCATATACTGAAGGTGGTGGGTTCAGACCCGGTGCTGGCCAAAAAAAAAAAAAAAATGGTTTTGGCTGGTGCCTGTGGCTCAGTGGGTAGGGCGCTGGCCCCATATACCGAGGGTGGTGGGTTTAAACCCGGCCCCGGTCAAACTGCAACAAAAAATAGCTGGTTGTTGTGGTGGGTGCCTGTAGTACCAGCTACTCGGGAGGCTGAGGCAAGAGAATCATCAATTAAACCCAGCAGTTGGAGGTTGCTGTGATCTGTGTGACACCACGGCAGTCTCCCGAAGGTGATAAAGTGAGACTGCCTCTACCAAAAAAAATGGTTTTAAGCCCTAACCATAGTGTACCACTGATGGCCTGAAAGATGGGCCATGGTTACCTGGGGGCTTTCACAGCCCAGCTTTACAGTGGCTCTGAGAGTGACTGAAGGCCATGGAGGGTTCTCTGTAGAGGAGTACTCTGGTCATTCCTGTGTCCTAGGGAGACCCCTCTGGCTACCAGGACAGCATACTAGAAACAGAGAGACAAGGAAGCATCCTCCTAGCATCCTTCTGACCAAACCCTTCACAGTGGGGATGGACACGTGAAGAAGTCCTTTGTCTTGGCTTGAGTGACGAGGCAAGCGGTGGTTTAACAGGGAGGTAACTCAGGTTCTAGCCCACCCCTTACTCTCTATGACCTTGGACAAGTTGCATCTCTCTGTTGTCTTGTCTGCAAATGGGACCTGTTCTGCCTCATGAGGAGGCTGTAAATACGTAGCGGGACTAGGGCTCCTGCAGCCAGATGGGATAACCCTAAATCCTCAGGGCAAGCTGCTTCCCTCTCTTGCAATTTCTTTTCCTCTCTCCCGTATGCACCACTGGCTACTCATCCCAAGGGCATCCCCAGTCAAGCAGGATTGCTATCATAGCCACTAGGATGAGATCACAAAACCTGTCTTTTTTTTTTTTTTTGTAGAGACAGAGTCTCACTTTATTGCCCTCTGTAGAGTGCTGTGGTGTCACACTGCTCACAGCAACCTCCAACTCCTGGGCTTAGGCGATTTTCTTACCTCAGCCTCCTGAGTAGCTGGGACTACAGGCGCCCGCCTCAACGCCCAGCTATTTTTTTTGTTGCAGTTCAGCTGGGGCCGGGTTTGAACCTGCCATCCTCAGTATATGGGGATGGCGCCCTACTCACTGAGCCACAGGCGCTGCCCACAAATCCTGTCTTCTATCCCTTCCACCACACCACAGAACCCCTCCCTATCTGTCAAAACTTTAGCGTCCCAGCCACTATCACTCACATTAGCCATCCTCACTATTCACAGATCAGGAGTGGAACAGAAAGTGTTTTATGCCCATTTTTGCAGCTGAAGAGGCTGAAGTTCAGAAAGGCCCTAGATTATCTCCATCACTGAGTCTGATGCTCCTTTGGGAGTTGTTGAATGAACGAATGGATGAATGAATGAGAAATGTTTCTCTCAGCCACTCTTTCTTTTTTTTTAGAGGGAGAGTTTCATTTTGTCGCCTCGGTAGAGTGCTGTGGCGTCACAGCTCACAGCAACCTCCAGCTCTTAGGCTTAGGCGATTCTCTTGCCTCGGCCTTCCAAGTAGCTGGGACTACAGGTGCCTGCCACAATGCCTGGCTATTTTTTTATTGTTGCAGGTCAGCCAGGGCCAGGTTTGAACCTGACACCCTCGGTATATGGGGCCGGCGCCCTACTCACTGAGCCACGGGCACCACCCTTTTTTTTTTTTTTTTTGAGACAGTCTCATTTTGACGCCCTTGCTAGAGTGCTGTAGTGTCATAGCTCACAGTGACTTCAAACTCTTAGGCTCAAGTGATCCCCTTGCCTCAGCCTGCCCAGTAGCTGGGACTACAGGCATCCTGACACAATGTCTGGCGATTTTTAGAGACGGTATCTCACTCTGGCTCAGGCTGGTCTATAACTCATGAGGTCAGGTGCTCTGCTTGCCTTGGCCTCCCAGCGTGCTAGGATTACAGGAGTGAGCCACTTTGCCTTGCCTCAGCCACTCTTTCTTTGGAAGAAGGATAAACCTCTCTCTTCAGCTCTTCATGTTAGTGTATTGCCTGGGATTCTTTTTGTTTTTTTTTGGTGGGGGGCAGGGTCTGGCTCTGTTGCCCGGGCATAATGGCAGTGGCATCAGCCTAGCTCACAGCAACCTCAAACTCCTGGGCTTAAGTGATCCTCCTTCTGAATAGGTGAGACTATAAGCTTGCCACCATACCTGACTAACTTTTCTATTTTTTTTTTTTTTTTTTTTTTTTTTGCAGTTTTTGGCCGGGGCTGGGTTTGAACCCGCCACCTCTGGCATATGGGGCTGGTGCCCTACTCCTTTGAGCCACAGGTGCCCCAATTTTTCCATTTTTTGTAGAGACAGAGGCCTCACTGTGTTGCTTAGGCTGGTCTCCAATTCCAGGCCTCAAGTTATCCTCGCACCTCAGCCTCCCAGAGGCCAGTGTGAGACACTGCACCTGGCCTTGCCTGGGATTTGCTTTAAAACCCCATATATGGGCGGCGCCTGTGGCTCAAAGGAGTAGGGCTCCGGCCCCATATACCTGAGGTGGTGGGTTCAAACCCAGTCCCAGCCACAAACTGCAAAAAAACCCCCACATATATTTATCCAGCAGAGTGAGACATAGTATGATGATTAAGAGCATACATAGACTGTGGGCCGAGGCGTCAGAGACATTTTGCTAGAAGGCGGGAAACTCCTGCCCGCTATGTGGGGGCATTTGTGTACAGAGACACACAGACTACAGATTGCCATATGGTATCGTCAGCCATGTGTGTGTGTGTGTGTGAGTGTGTGTGTGTGTGTGTGTGTGTGTCCAATGTCTGAAAAATCCCAGGCTCCAATCCTTTTCTTTCTTCATCACTTTGGCTGAAACTCAGGCCCATTCTTTTAACAACTAATGTGGAGGGAGCATGGGGTGCCTGAGTTCTGGACAGGGCAGGATTCCACCCCCAGGCACCCCAAGAAAGCCTAGCACATAGTAGAATGAATGGATGAGCAACTCCATCTCAGCCTTTCTTTGAGGGAGGGGTGGACCTCAGTCTGCAGCTCTCTAGGCAGGAATGTTGCCTGGGGACAGGAAATAACACAAAATGTTTAGGATGGGAGGCGCCTGTGCTCAGTGGGTAGGGCGCCGACCTCATATACTGAGGGTGGCGGGTTCGAACCCGGCCCCAGCCAGCTAAAACAGCAGTGGCAACTGCAACAAAAAATAGCCGAGCATTGTGGTTGGCACCCGCACTCTCAGCTACTCGGGAGGCTGAGGCAGGAGAATTGCTTAAGCCCAAGAGTTGGAAGTTGCTGTGAGCAGTAATGTCACAGCACTCTACCGAGGGTGACAGAGTGAGACTCTCAAAAAAAAAAAAAAAAATAGGTTAAAGAAGGACGAAGTTTATTTATTTATTTATTTATTTTTTTGAGACAGAGCCTCAAGCTGTCACCCTGGAGAGAGTGCTATGGCATCACAGCTCACAGCAACCTGCAATTCCTAGGCTCAAGTGAATCTCTTGCCTCTGCCTCCCAAGTAGCTGGGACTACAGGCGCCCACCACAACACCGGGCCATTTTTTGGTTGCAGCCGTCATTGTTGTTTGGCGGGCCGGGGCTGGATTCAAACCCACCAGCTCAGGTGTACGTGGCTGGCACCTTAGCCCGTTGAGCCACAGGCGCCAAGCCAGGAGGAAGTCATTTTTCAGCAATTTTTACAGATAAAAAGTTAGTTTGTATTATTGGGATCAGATTATCCATAGCCCAGAATGATAGAGTATCTCAGGTAGCAAAAAAAATCCATTAAAAAAATTGCATCCTGGGCAGCACCTGTGGCTCAGTGGGTAGGGTGCCAGCCCCATATACCAAGGGTGGTGGTGAGAGAGGATACCTGAGAAGGGTGAGGTCTGGGAGAACAGGTTTTGTCAAGGAGAGCACAAGGATACACTTGCAGGGTCCTCTCCATGATGACTCAGCCCTTAGGAATTTGTAACTTCCTGGAACTTGGAAATTTCCAAGTTCTGTGAAATCCTGTAGTTCTGCGGGGGCTGGACTAGCATCTCCCGCTTGATTCAAACTGACCAATGAGAAGGGTACCTGTGGGGTGGAACTTCTTGACTGTCTATAAAAAATGGAGGATCAAGCTAGACAGGGAGCGCGGCCATTTGAAATTTGTCTATGCCATAAGTTCCCAGCTGGTGAATAAAGCCCTTCCTCTTATAAACGTGGTGTTTGGGTGCTCTTTCTCTCCATTGGGCCTTGTCTTCCTGCAACAGTGGGTTCAAACCCAGCCCTGGCCAAAAAAAAAAGTTGCATCCTGGCCAGGCGCAGAGGTTCATGCCTATAATCCTAGCACTCTGGGAGGCCAAGGCAAGTGGATTGCCTAAGCTCATGGGTTCAAGACCAGCCTGAGCCAGAGTGAGACCCTCATCTCTAAAAAAAAGAAGCCAGGCTTTGTGGTGGGTGCCTGAAGTTGCAGCTACTCAGGAGGCTGAGCCAAAAGAATTGCTTGAGCCCAAGAGTTTGAGATTGTTGTTAACTATGACGCCATGGCACTCTACCGAGGGCGACAAAATGAAACTCTGTCTCAAAAAGAAAAAAGAAAGAAAACAAAAGAAAGAAATAGATTCAGGAATGTGAAGAGATGAATCTGGGCAGTGTCCCTGACCCCTGGCCTCAGACCAACCCAGGGCCTGAGATTCCTCTGCAGAGTGGGAGGGCTGGGCCAGAAGTTTCCTCAGACCCCTCTGGGCCTGGAGACAGGCTGTTCAGACTCCTGTGCTGTGCCTAGACAGGGGGCACAGTGGGTAGGGGCGCAACTCACCCAGCTCCATCTGCCTCAAGTCCCAGCTTTTTCTCTTACAGAGAGGGCCAAGGAAAACTAGGAATAGGCCCAGCAATACCTGGGCCCAAGTATGGGGAGAGAAGCCCAGGCACTCTCAGGTGGGTGGGAGAGAGGGCCGTGAACAGGTTGGGGGGAGGGTTTCTGGAGTCACAGACCTACTCCGGTACCAGCTGCTGCTGGGGTCCTTGTGGGATTAGATGTCCATCCTTGTGACTTTGTTTTGCTGTAACTTCATCTCCACTTCAAGTTAAGATGGTTTTCATAGATTACTGCCCTTGGGAAGGGCACCCACCCAAGCTTCTATCTACCCTTTCCTACTTCCACCCAGAATAAGCCTCCACTCACCTGCTCTTCTCCCCTGCTCCACCTCACTTAGACCACCCCCTTCCCCAGGCCCTTCAGGAATTCCACCTGTCTCCTGGCCCTGTATCCTGACCCTAGGAGGGTTCCAGGATGTCTCTTTGCCTGGAATCCAACTATGGGCAAAGGGTCAGTTCTCACAATCTTAGGGAGATCTTACAAAGGGGATCTCAGAAACTTGGGCTCCTTCAGCGCTGTGGGCAGGAATGTTTCCATTCCCTCACGTTCCTTCCTATTCTCCCCATGTGCATTTTTATCTGGACTCATGAGAGAGAAAGCATTTAAGGACCTGGAGATGGAGGTGCTGAACCTGGGAAACTCTTTGGTTTTACCCCTCACCAAGGCAGGGCCCCAGAATCAGGAAGGCAGCTGGGACAGCTAGGGTTGCATGAAGTTAGGCCACATTTTTAGAGCCCTGTTTCTGCTCTATGCAAGGCCCTAGGTCTGTTTCTACCAAACATAGTGAGAGGTAGGCAGGGGGTTGCAGCTATTTGTGTACAGTGACAATAGGGGCTGAGTGTGGGAAAAGAAGCCCCTTCAAACAGGCTGCATTTGTCCATAAACACAGACTGCTCCAAGCTCCAGGGCAGGGAAGGACAAAGTAACTGGAGCCCCTAGTAGGGACACCTCTCCCTCCTCTCAGCACCGCCTCTTGGGTGTTTCCACAACAATCTGTGCTGTATTCTGTAAACCGCAGTTGTAGCCAGGCAGCCCTCAGCTAAAGGACAGGTGCCTGCCCTGCACCTCTGTGTGTGGCAGTGGAGAGAAGGGAATGGGCAGCAAGGGCCCTTTGTGGGGCCATGAGATGCTATGTCTGTTTGTCCTATCCCATGAGGTCACATGAAGGGCCAGGTTCAGGGGTCTCCAGGACTCTGCATGGCTTCTGGATCTGGGGTGAAACCTGAAGCCTGAGTGTGTCCCTTCTTGTCCCTGGGCTTCTTGGGGACAAGTGTGGGAGTTGATGTCCATCCTTGTGACTTTGTTTTGCTGTAACTCCATCTCCACTTCAAGTTAATAATTAGCGGGAAGCTCTGCGAATACCAGCTCTGATCCCCCCAACTTGGATTGCCCTGGCAGGGGCTGAGTTTCCCAGAGTCCTGAGTGCTTAGCCGATGGGAGGCCCCAGCCTTGCTGCACCCTTGTAGGTGTGCTGCGTATAAAAAGGTAGAGGCTCCAGCTGGGAGGCCCAGTGGGTCCAACCTAAGGTGCACTGAGCTATCACATAGCTGGCCCTGCTCTGTTCCCAAAATGCTGTTTTGGCACAACCAGCCAGAATATTTGTGGCCCAGTCCTGGAGAACCGTACCCAGGGCCTCCCAGAAGTCTGCTCAGGTAAGGGCCAGGTCCCTCTTCCCTCAGGAAGACCCTGGTCTAAAGTTGGGCAAGACATGGTGCCATGTCTTTTAAGCCAAAGGAACAAGTTCCTGCTCTTGGGCTCCTTTGGAGATGGGGAAGTAGTCAAATGTACCTGGAGTTTAGTGGGTCCTGGAACACCTCAAAATACCCCGATCACCTACCACTCAGGATATTTTGGTGGGCATTTATACTAGGAATCAGGCAAGCCCTGAGTTTTCTTTTTTTTTTTTTTGAGGCAGAGCCTCAAGCTGTCACCCTGGATAGAGGGCCGTGGCATCACAGCTCACAGCAACCTCCAATTCCTGGGCTCAAGCGAGTCTCTTGCCTCTGCCTCCCAAGTAGCTGGGACTACAGGCGCC
>CAUYRH010035340.1:0-29728 GCA_963574655.1 Perodicticus potto | reverse complement strand
CAACAATGACGGCTCCAACCAAAAAACGGCCGGGCGTTGTGACAGGCGCCTGTAGTCCCAGCTACTTGGGAGGCGGAGGCAGGAGACTTGCTTGAGCCCAGGAATTGGAGGTTGCTGTGAGCTGTGATGCCACAGCACTCTACCCAGGGGGACAGCTTGAGGCTCTGTCTCAAAAAAAAAAAAAAAAAAAAAAGAATCCCATAATGGCATAAGTGCATTCATGATCTATGTACAAATGACTTAATAAAAATATATATATATATATTTTAAAAGTTTTATTTATGTTTAAGGTATCCAGGTGATGCCTTGGGGTATATAGAGATAGTCAAATGGTTGCTTGAGTGAAGCAAATTCACACAGTGTCACCTCATGTCACCTTCTTTGTGTGTAGCAAGAGCAGCTAAAATTTACTCATGAAGCAAAAATCCCAACTACAAAACAATATGGTCAACTTCAGCCCTCACATTGTCCCTGGAGCCCTAGACTTGCTGCCTGCATAGCAGACACTTGGCCCCTGTGACCTGCCTCCCATTTCCCCTCCCCCACCCTAGCCCCTGGTAGCCGCTGTTTCATTCTGCACCTCTGTGTATTTGACTTTTTTAAAAAGATTCCACCCTAAGTGAGATCATCTGACATTTTTTTCTGTCCCTGCATGATGTCCTCTGAGTTCATTCATGTTGTAGAAGATGGCAGGAACTCATTTCTGAGGCTGGACGTGTCCGCTCTGTGCCTGTGTGTGTGTGTGTGCGAGTTTCTTTACTCATTTATCCATCGACGGACACTCAGGTTGATTCTGCATCTTGACTACCGTGATTACTGCCTCAATGGACAGTAGATGGGGTGCAGATCCATTCACTACGTCACAACTCCCTTTGCTGTGGGTATACACCCAAAGAAAATTGCTGTGCCATGTGGTAGTCGTAATCTTAATTTCTTTAGGAAGGTTGCTACTCTTTTCCATAATGACTACACCAATCTAGATTCCCACCAACAGTGTCCTTTTCTCCATGCCTTCGGCAATATTTGTTACCTCTCGTCTTTTGGGTAATAGCCAGAGAAATACAAATTTTTAAATATACTTGATATATATTGCCAAGTTGCTGTCTAAGAGGCCTGTACTGAAATATGCTAAGGTGTGATACTTTGATTTAAGAAGGAAGCAGCCAGACAAATAGGAGACAAAGCGTCTGTGCCATATGTGTTCAAGTTCATTCACCTCAGAAGCTGAATGAACTTGGATAACATTGAGAATACTCATATCCAAAATGAGGGAGATGACGCAGTAGTGCTGAGGCTGGACGGATACACCGTGAACTCCCCACTATCCAGAATTCAAAAAGAGTTTGAACTTGGTGCACCGTGAGTCGCTAAGCTAATGCTTGGTGCATCACTCCACAGCTTCTGTGTGTCTCTGTAACAGTTTCAAGAGTTAATGTGTGTTCCTTGAATTTAAAAAAAAAAAATACAGTAGTGAAGTTGAAAAATGTATCGACTGCCATTTAACTGAAATTGTACACTACATTTACAGAGCTGTGTTATAATACAGTTTCACTGTATAAAGGTAAGTGAAGTTGGTCCTTATTTGTCTTGATTTGCTTTTAATTGGTGTAACAGGAAACTGCATTTATCCCAAATCTACCAATTTCCATGTGTGCCACATAACAGGGAAGATTACTGTATGTGGGGTATTAAGTCCAGTGTGGGCACCACACAAATAACAAATGACACAACTAGAGAAAAGAATCAGGATGAAGAGGAAATGTCAAACTATACTTACTGAGAGTCGTCAGGGCAATTGTGACTTCTTACGTTGAAGAAGAGGGAAGGCAAAATGAACTGAGATGTGCTGGTGCGTCAAGCTCTGTACTTGACACTGATGTCTGTTAGCTCAGTTACTTTCTGTGGCTTTACTTCCCCAAAACACCTGGTCTGATCTGAGCACTGGTGCTAAGCAGGATCAGGGTTGCCTGGCCCTTCCTGGCGGCTCACTCTGACGGAAAGGCTATAAATGTGGCTGTGTGTCCTCCAGCCGGGTAGTACACAATTGTGCATCATTTCTTTATCTGAAAAAGGGGGTAAAATGATACCTACTTCATGGGATTCTTGTTAGGAATATGTGAAACAAGATACACACCTAACATATAGTGGACAGCCAGTAAGGGTTAGCTGTTATTTTCATTATCATCATTCCTGAAACAATTCCAGGAGTTGGAAATCATTATTTCCATTTATAGAAAATGAAATAGGTGAAAAAAAGTTAAGTAAATTAGCAAAGTCACATATCTATTAGAAAGATAAAGCTAAAATTTTGTCTCAAACCTGATTTTAAGATCTAGGTTTTATGGTTTTGTACATGCATTTTCCTATTCTTTGCTTGAAGCTTCCTTCTCCATAGAAGACTTGTAGGAAAATCGGAGAGCTGAGGAGTTCAAGAACAGCCTGAGCAAGAGCAAGACCCCATCTCTACCAAAGTAGAAAAACTAGCCCAGCATAGTGATGGATGACGATAGTCCCAGCTACTCAGAAGGCTAGGCAGGAGAACGGCTTGATCCCAGGAGTCTGGGATTGCCGTGAGCAGGGCTGAGGCTATGGCTCTCTAGCCTGTGATAGCACAGTGAGATTCCATCTCAAAATTAAAAACAAACAAACAAAAACAAAAAAAAGGATTATCTTATATGAAAAGGAAGCCTGGGAATGCAAGGCTACTGTGGTAGCCCCTCAACATTAGGGGCTTTTCTTTCTCTGATTCATCATCTTTTTTCCCCGTAAAATATGGAATACTTCAAGAATTTGCATGTCATCTTTGCACAGGGGCCATGTTAATCTCTGTATTGTTCCAATTTTTAGTACATGTGCTACTGAAGCAACCACGGTTTCATCATTTTTAGTGAGTGGTTTCCACCCTCAGGGTGACCTCATGGTAAGCTCACAGCTGCAGGAGTTCCAGCTATCACATGCTCGTGCTGAGTTGGAGGAGGCAGAAGGGAGAAAGAGTATATTTCCCAGCTGAGTCACTTTTATTTAAAAAGACTTTCCATTGTCCACTGCCATCTGCAAGGAAGGCAGGGAAATGCACTTTGTTTATTTGTTTACTTTAATATGAGCATAAATCTTCCTGTCCATTTAGGGCTCTATTGCTAAAAAGGTAGAAAACAATGATTACTGAGGAGGTAAACAGTACTCTAACCAAGGAAATTGGGGCTAATAAGGATTAAGTGACTTGGTTAGGGCAATAGAGCTATTACTTGCTTGTATGTGTCCTAAGAAACCTTTATGATTCTCTGCTGCTACTGTACAATCCTCAGGAGCACACTGATCCCACATTCTATATGATGCACCTTCCACACTTACAGTGGCACAGTGAGCGGCTCGCGTGCTCTTACACGGCAGCCTGACTTGTCCTTCTGTGCTTGCTGAAATTTTGTAGGTAAGACCTCCCATCTCCACTTCCAGCACCTTGCCTTTCACACTCTCATCAGTTGGAGCCTAATATTCATTGGTGCATAAAATATCAGAACCCCGTCTATTGGGGGCTCTCTTTCTGCCGATGGGCAATAAGTCCTCACACCCGGAGTCTACCTGTCTGGCCAGTGCCTTCCCTGGTTATGAGTAGAGAGGGCCGGCACCCCATCTTTTCATCAGGTTTCCGGGTGGGTAAATCAGGCAGGTTGCTCTTCAGCCCTATTCTCTTCAATTTCTGTGAAACAAAGTCTATATTAAACACCAGTTTGTAAGAGTCTCAGCTACTTATCAAAAGGTGTCCCTTTCAAGGGTTACAGGAATGTTCCTGTTGTTAATAAAGCAATATTTTGATTTTCATTAAATTATGGTGCATCTTAGAAGAGTACAGGTGAAACTTACTAAATGCAGAATACAAATGTTTTCATACCAAACTTACTAAATGCAGAATACAAATGTTTCATACCTAACCACAAAAATCCCATGCAGGTTATGTCGAACAGTTGGATGAAAATATTTCTGATTGTATATGAAGCTAGCACATTGTATCCCATGATTGCACTAATGTACACAGCTATGATTTAATAAAAATAAATAAATAAATATGATTAAACATGATCTGTGTGTATGTGTTCCCTTATTCAGAACCCCGAGGGATGGGAAGAAACAGTTAATGATACTACTTTCTTATAAATAAAAGAAGCCGTGTTTTTAGTCATATTCATAATTAATATATATCATGATTTTAAATCATAATAGAACACTTTAAAAGTAAGTAGATATATTCCTGAAACAGTTGCTGTTTCCCTTTTCCCCTAAAAGTCAACTTTAATGGGGAAAATACCACCAGTCAATTAAAGATTTGGATTAGGTGGGTTCTGTTATTTGAGTTTTTATTGTATTAAATCATGAATGCAATAAACTGGGATACTGCTTTCCTGATAAAAACAGCATGTGGGTACACACATTCATAGGTAGATATAGCACGTGGGTATACCACCTCAGGTAGAAATGGCATGTGGGTACGAACTTTCACAGGTAGAAATAGTTGGTGAGTACACCTTCACAGGTAGAAATACCACATGGGTACACATCTTAATAGGTAGAAATAGCACGTGGGTACACACCTTCTCAGGTACAAATAGCACGTGGGTACACCTTCACAGGTAGAAATAGCACATGGGTATACCTTCACAGGTAGAAATAGCATGTGGGTACACCTTCAGGGGTAGAAAAGGCACGTGAGTACATACCTTCACAGGCAGAAATAGCACATGGGTACACACCTTCGCAGGTAGAAATAGCACATGGGTACACACCTTCACAGGGAGAAATAGCATGTGGGTACACCTTCAGAGGTAGAAATAGCACGTGGGCACCCAGCTTTGCAGGTAAAAATAGCATGTGTGTACACACCTTCACAGGGAGAAATAGCATGTGGGTACACACTTTCACAGGTACTAATAGTAACTGGGAACACACCATCACAGGTAGAAACAGCACATGGGTACACCATCACAGGGAGAAATAGCATGTGGGTACACCTTCAGAGGTAGAAATAGCATGTGGGCACCCAGCTTCACAGGTAGAAATAGCACGTGGGTACACACCTTCACAGGTAGAAATAGCACGTGGGTACACACCTTCACAGGTAGAAATAGCACGTGGGCACACAGCTTCGCAGGTAGAAATAGCACATGGGTACACCTTCACAGGGAGAAATAGCACGTGGGTACACCTCCAGAAGGAGAAATAGCACGTGGGTACACACCTCCACAGGTAGAAATAGCACGTGAGTACACACCTTCACAGGTAGAAATAGCACGTGGGTACACCTCTACAGGTAGAAATAGCACATGGGTACACACCTCCACAGGTAGAAATAGCACATGGGTACACACCTTCACAGGTAGAAATAGCATGTGGGTACACCTTCACGGGTAGAAATAGCATGTGGGTACACCATCTCAGGTAGAAATAGCACTTGGGTACACACCTTCACAGGTAGAAATAGCACCTGGGTACACTTTCACAGGTAGAAATAGCACGCAGGTACACACCTCCACAGTTAGAAATAGCACGTAGGTACACCATCTCAGGTAGAAATAGCACATGGGTACACCTCTACAGGTAGAAATAGCATGTGGGTACACCATCTCAGGTAGAAATAGCACGTGGGTACACACCTTCACAGGTAGAAATAGCACGTGGGTACACCTTCACAGGTAGAATTATATTTTTTGAAGGGGTGATCACTGCATCCTGAAGTCAGGAAATGAGGAAACCACCGGAATCTTCTTCAGGCCACCTTGGGTTCTTTTAGTAAACTGAAAGTAACTGAGTGAGAAAGGGTCCTCCAGGGCAGGCCAGGGCACCACTCACAGAAGTTCAAACCAAGCTGCTCATAGAAAAAACAAAACTGTGCAACCACAGGGCGGATGTGCTGCTTATCTGAAAAGCAAAATCAGTAAGTTCTTGAAGTCAGAAGAGAAGATAAAGGATACCAGGCTTCCTCCCCCGGCTTCCATGCTCACTAGCTTCTTCCTTAAACCTTATTTCTTTAGTCTTTAACAGGTAATTATACAATGAAGACAATTATTTTTAACCGTTAGGGTATTTATTTATTTTATATGTTCACTATTGTGTCTCTGGTGATCGTGAGAGGAGCACTAGGGGGGGTGAATGCAAATTCCACATGTACGGGTGACCAGAGCGGTAACTGGCCCCACATGCCTCTAAGGCTTTAGTTCAAATAGGCTATTAAATAAATGAGTAGGAAAAGCTTGCCAAAGAATTAGTTTCCAAGAAGAATTAATGTTTCAAAAAGCCAGAGATGTAATCAACTAAGCCTCCCGAAATAAGCCAAGTAGGTAAAAACACGGAAGTATTCCAATACTCTTTGGTATGCTGGCTCTTCAGGTTCTCATCAGCTTTCTTTCTTATTGTGTCTACTAACCAAAGTGAGAAAAACCCTTTGTGGTCATTCCACACATGCATCTTTGAAAGTGCAGCAGGTTGACCAATTATTTGCCCACCTTAAATAAGACAGCTTACTCAAAACATTTCTGCTGAAAGCAAGCTTGAAAGCAGAGAGCTGGGGGGAAAGTCACCTGGAAAGCCTGTTGAAGCACAAACTAACCCCGTACAATTTTAGCACCATTCAGCTCCTGCTGCAACCACACTGATGGGTACGGAAACTCTATACCTTCTGTTAAGTGATTTGCATACTGGAGCAGCACGCAAATACTGGAACGGAGGCCCAGAGCTTGGGCCTCCTGCATTTCCCACACTCTTCTCTGAACTCCTGTCTCACTTATTGTCAATAAGCTGTGGTTTACTTCTCTGTTGTGGGTCTTCAGGTAAATTGGAAATTCCATATGTGATGGGAACCATGTTTATATGTATCACGTATCTCCCGCAATGTCTTAATAAGACTGGCTATGCTTACTTGCATTTATTCATCCGTTCATTCAACTAACGTGTATCAAGAGCCCATTATGTGCCAAACCTATTCTACACATATACCAATAATTTGGAAGGAGTTGGAGAAAATCATACTAACTGAAACACTTTAAGAATGGGGAAAAAAATCACATGTATTCTCTAATAAATTGGAACTAACCAACGGGTACACAAGCACATAGGAGGAAATAAAACTCATTGGAAATCAAGTAATGGGGAGGGAGAGAGAAGGGGGAAGGAGCAGGGCAAACCCCTCCTGTCAACACAGGGAACACTGCTGGGTCGATGGGCACATTTATAACCCTGACTCAGCCACATCACCAAAACTTTCTACCCTATTAGAATTCTGAAATAGGAAAATAAATACATAAATAAACAAGCTTTAAAAAAACTTAAGTGAAAAACAGCAAAAAGGTGTATTTTTTAATTACATACGTCATGTAACACATTGTGATTATTAGAACATCGAATGTAAAGCTAAACCCCACCTTGTCAACATCCCCCAATCTCAGGCCTGTCCCTGGAAGGAAGCATTTTACCAGTCTTGTACAAATCTCTCCAGTCCTTTACTCTTTCACATGTGTGTAATTATGTGCGTGTCCAATACACACAAGTGTGTGTCTCACCAGAGCTCGTTCCCACTACATCAATAAATCCCGTGAGTAAGAATCACCATCTCAGACTCTGCTTCTCTGAAACCCAATTAAAGCAGCGATTTTCTAAATAACCATGTTACAGGTATAAAGGCGAGGTGTACACACATGTCAACATAATGTGTATATTATCACAAGTTTTCTTACGTAACAATTTATTTATTTTTTATTTCAGAGCATTGCAGGGGTGCACACATTTGGGTCACATAATTTTCATTTGTACATTTTAAGTCCACGTTCTATGTGTGTCCTTTGCCCAGAACACAGGCATTGCACGGGTCGGGTGTGAATTTAACCTCCCCCTCCCCACCCCTCTTCCTATTTGATTCTGTTGGGGTTTTCTTCCATAAGTGCTAATTGATGAGTTCCAATTCAGTGTTTGTTACATGTGGTATTTGCTTTTCCATTCTTGCAGTATTTCACTTAGAAGAATGGTCTCCAGTTCCATCCAAGTTCTCACAAAAGATACTAGATCACCATTTTTTATGGCTGAGTAGTACTCCATGGTATACACATCCTACGTTTCATTAATCCACTCATGTATTGATGGGAACTTGGGTTGTTCCCACAGTTGTTTGTGAACTGTGCTGCTATAAACATTCAAGTTCAAGTGTCTTTTTGATAAAATATCTTTTTTTCCTTTGGATATATGCCCAGTAGTGGGATTACTGGATCAAAAGTAACAATTCTGGTGGGAAACTTTTTATATCAGTATTCATACATTTATTCCATTCAACTGTGCTACAATCTTTCACAGTAGGAAATAGAGATAATTTGTCAAACATAAAAAGTGTTCCAGCACAGTAAATGGATGTCATTGTTGGTTAAATTTCTTTGATTACAGGAAGTGGGATCATCGTATATGGTTATATAACAGTCAATTAATTGGTGTCTGAGGTGCCAATTTTGGAAGGTCCGCCAGCTGGACTGGGGTGTTCCTTTGCTTCGTAGGAGTCATCCCTTTGTTCTTTTTTGCATTTTAGGTTTTCTTTCTAAGAAACAATTCTTTACTTCTTGAAATGTATTGGACATTTGCTTAAGAGTGGTCTGGTGGTGGTAAACTCTCCCAGTTTTCTTGAAAATGCCTTTACTTTGCCTTTATTCTGAAAGTAGAGTTTTTCTTTCCTTCTGCACCACCCCATTTCTTCTGGCCTCCATTGTTGCTCTTGAGAAGTCAGCTGTAATTCTAATTGGTGATCATTTATAGGTGATTTGCTCTTTTTTTCTGTTTTCCTTTTAAGGTATTTACTTCAAATATTAGAATTCTCAAGGATCAGGCCTTAGACCCTTTTTCTTTTCATTCACTGTCTTAGATCTCTCAGCCAGTCTCATAACTATAAATACCACTTGTGTGGTGATGGCTTACAAAATGACATCTATTACCCAGACTTCCCTCCCTAGCTTCAGCCTTGCATACCCAGAGGTACACTAAACAGCTCTTCTTAAAACATCTCAAATATAACATTTCTACAGCCAGTCTCATATTTACCTCTTTCCCCAAGCATGTTCCTCTGGCAGTTTTTCCCAATTTAGTGAATGGTATCACATTTTTCCATCATTGTAGGACAAGAAATAATTATTTTCTGTCAAAAATAATTCAGTTCTTCAGAAAATTCCATCATTGCTACATTGACAATATATACAAGATTCAATCATCTCTTAACACCCTCACTGCTGGCTCGGCGCCTATGGCTCAACCGGCTAAGGCGCCAGTCACGTACACCTGAGCTGGCAGGTTTGAATCCAGCCTGGGCCCACCAAACAACAATGATGGTTGCAACCAAAAAAAAAACCCCTCACTGCTACCATTATCTTTTGTTCAGCTTATTAAAATAGTGTCCTTGTTGGTCTCCCTGTTTTTATACTTGGCTTCCTTCCAATTAGTCCATTCTCAAAGTAGTAACCGGAATGATTCTATTTGTGAATAAGATTACATCACTCATCTGCTTTAAAGCCTCCAAAGATTTTTTTCACCTGGCCCTGAGTAAATGCCAAAATAATTTCAATTGTCTAAAGGTTCTTACATAATCTTGCATCCTCTAGTGCCATGATTTCATCTTTTATTACTCATCCCTTTAATCACTTGACCTACCCACACTAAGGTCCTTGCTATTCATCCAGGACACAGGATTTATATCTGCCTCGGGGCCTTTGCACATGCATTTATCACTCAGATTTATAACTGCCTCAGGGCTTTTGCACAAGCATTTATCACTCAGATAATCACATGGCTCCCTCCCATGTTTTTGGTTGATTTTCAGATTTTCAGGGAGACTTTTCCTGATAGCCACAATTAAAATTATAATTACCTCCCCTCTAGAATTTCCTACCTCCCTTCTCTGCTAAATATTTGCATAGCATTTGTCACCACCAGATACACTACATACCATATTGGTTCATACATTAAGTTCTTAAAGTGTTTCTCCATATTCCCTCTCACATGACTAAAAGGTAAGCTCCAGGCAGGCAGAGTTTTGCTTTGCCTTTTACTATAAGTAATTTACATCCTTGCCCAAATGCTCAGCCAAGTAAGTACTTGTGGAATGAATGAATGTAGGATATTTTACAGTTTCTCTACAGTGTGTCCTATTATAGATTTTAAAAACTTAATCTTTTTTCAGATTACTGAATGTGAGTCTGCATTTTATCCAGATCACCAATTGATTCATATGTACACTAAAATTTGGGAAGCGTTTCTCTAAGATTTATGCCTGTGAGTATAATTGCTGAGTCATAGAATATACACTGATTTAAAATATAAAACTGAAAAGAAATTACCCTACTTCCTCTAATAATGTGTTAATATACATAATAACAGTTAGTACCACCATATTTCTTAATATTTTTGTCAAATCAGTAGGTGTACAGTGATACCTCACTATGTTTCTAATTTTCCTCTTCAGATTATTGATAAGATTAAATACCCATTTCCCCACTCCCCCATGGGTTTATTTACCACATACTCCAACAGAGGGTGCCAAAAAAGTATACACATTTTAAGAAAGGGGAAAAGCTGCATTAAAATTGTAATTCTCAATATATACCAATAACAAAGGATGAATACAAGTCACATTAACTTTTGCAAATTATGAGAGAGGCCCACACGGTCCCCCCACAGTCCAGATGCTTCAGATTATGGCGAACTGCTGCTTGAGTGGCGCTGACCAACGGGTCCACTTGCATCCCCGCACATGTGGTTTCGATTTCTGGCCAGTGTAGCCAATTTCCTGTGGTACACCAAATCCTGCAGGGTTCCCCATAGGTAGAAGTCAAGGGGGGGTTAAGTCAGGAGAACACGGCGGAAACTCAACCTCATCTCTTCATCCTACTCATGGTCCTGGAAGCTGCTCTTGTGCCTCTTGCACGTAATACTCCATTTTGCTATTTTAGGAGCGTGTGGTATGCTCGTTCTGCTAACCCCACTATGTGCACACGGTCTGGCAGACTTTGGTGAGAAGCAGGACGAATGGCCATGCGCGGCCTCCTGGACCGGCCATGCGCACCGCACTCTGCACCAGGCTGGACCGGCCATGCACACTGCACTCTGCACCAAGCCGGACCTGCCAGTGAGCACCGCACTCTGCACCAAGCCAGACCTGCCAGTGAACACCGCACTCTGCACCAAGCCGGACCTGCCAGTGAGCACCGCACTCTGCACCAAGCCGGACCGGCCGTGCGCACCGCACTTGGCACCAAGCCTGACCTGCCAGTAGGCAGTGCACTCTGCACCAAGCCGGACCGGCCATGCGCACCACACTCTGCACCAAGGCGGACCCACCAGTGAGCACCGCACTCTGCACCAAGCCGGACCGGCCATACACACTGCACTCTGCACCAGGCTGGACCAGCAAGTGCACACCGCACTCTGCACCAGGCTGGACCAGCAAGTGCACATCGCACTCTGCACCAAGCTGGACCTGCCAGTGAGCAGCGCACTCTGCACCAAGCTGGACTGGCCGTGCGCACCGCACTCTGCACCAAGCTGGACCAACAGTGCGCACCACACGGCACCAAGCTGCACCGGCCCGCACGCACAGCACACGGCACCAAGCGTCTCACGTTGATCATGAATGTGTGCAGTTGTTGGGTGGGTTGGAGGTTCTGTCACACACTCAAGCCTCCATTGTCACTGTACTTCCACATTCTTAAGTTTCGAATGACACTTGAAGTGGTATTGCGCTCCCAGAATGACAAGTGTGCTTTTGCCATTTTCTGTCACATGCAGATCTAGCACCCATTTGATCGTGCCATCTTCTGAGTGAACATCATACTACTCACTCCTACTGTAATTCAATCCAACTTTGAAAATTAATACATAGGTAACGTCTTTTTAAACACAAGACACTTTTTTTAGGCACCTTGATATTCTTCTGTGAAGCGCCTGCTGTGTCGGTGCGCCCAGTCCCTAACTGAGTAAGGACCTCACCAGTTTCAGTACTTGATGTATTTGAGATGCTTTGTTGGTAATTCAGCAGCTAGTAGCCTTTCCCCCGTTACAGTGTATCCTTATACTAACATATATAAGCCTTGCATATATGGGATTAGAAGTTCTGAATTATAATGCAGTCAAATATGAGATGTATATCTCTTCTTTAATATTTAGTGCCTGATTTTATAAGCATAGGATTTAATTTAAGAAATTCTTACATGCCACAAGGTGGTAAAATTTCTGTTGCATGTTCTTCCAAAAGCTTAAAGCATTTTTATTCACATTTAAGCCTTTAACTCATCTGGAATAAAATGTTATGTATAGTACGAGGCAGAAATCCAATCTCCTGTTTAAGCAATGGCTCCAGACCCATCCGCTAAACGGCTCTCTCCTCCGTCCAGTGACCCAAAGCGCAGACTTTGTAGCAAATCAGGTTCCCACACACCTGGGGCTCGCTGAACTCACGATGTCTATGGGACAAGTTCCTCCCCCTAGCTGTGTTTCTTCGGTAGCATTTTGGTTTTACTTGGCCCTAGATTTTCAAATTCAGTTTAGAATTTGTCTGTAAAGATCCATTTTAAAACAAACATCAAAAATAACTGTTGGGATATTGATTAAACGTCACTACTTCTGCAGATTTCTATAGATTAAAACGCTGAGTCTTATTGTCTGTAAACATTTAAGAACACAGTCTACCACCTCTCTGTTTACTTACCTCTTTCTAATGTCTGCCAGTATGAAGTTTTATGATTTTCTTATGCATAGTTTATGTAGCTTTTTGTAATAGACTTTCAGATGGCCTACAGCCTCTGGATTTCATGTCTTTTCTGCCCATGAATATCCAACCAATCTCTCTAAAGTGGATTTAACCACATTAACCCCAGGCTCAAGAAATCTATGCTAATGTCCTATTGCCCATGGGAACAAATGCAGACTTCTCGGGCCGGTATTTACAGTTTTGGCCAGGGCTGGGCTTGAACCTGCCACCCCCGGTATAAGGGGCTGGTGCCCTACTTCTTGAGCCACAGGCGCCGCCCTCAGCTGGTACTTAAATAGTTCTATTTACCAGCCAGCGTCACGCTCTGCGAGGCCCCGCCTCGGTATGTGTAAGGCAGCACCACAGTGTCTGAATACAACTGGAGTCGAGCCCCAACCCCATTGCTTACTGGCTAATAGTCACCTTATTCTCCTGACTCCTCCTCTCTACGACAAGGAAAATAAGGACACTCACAGCAAAGGGCGGGTGTGAACTCCAGTGGGGCAGTGCCTGTGAGTCCCGTAGCACCTGTGACCTGGAATGCCATTATTGTGTTAACATCATCATTGATACCTTAAAAACAAATAGAATAGAAAGTCTTCTCTGAGTGAAGAGCCATATTGTGCCTACATTTAAGCCTCTTTTACTTGTGAGTTGAAAGCTGAGCTGGATATGAAAGAGGAAGTGGTCACATTCTAGATGGCCTTGTCCCCCCTTCTTGTTTGGCGGTGAAGAGAGGAAACTGGAGAGAAGTGACCCAGGGTGTGGGCACTAAGCTGACTTATGACTGATCCCCGCTTTGCAGTCAGCCAGCAGCTCGAATCACAATGACAAAGGGGCATGCATGAGAAATCCAGGGAGGTCAACAGGCTAGAGAAGTGGAGGGCAACCTGGGAGAGCAGGGCCCACGTGGAAGTCGTAATGCTCAGAGCCATTGAGTGTCGAGTCGGCTGTATCAGCCTTTCCGTCTCCCTGGCTTAAAAGAACGTTCTCTCTAGGTCCGACGTCTCGGGAAAGGCCAAACAGGTTGCCAAGCTCCATTCCAAGCAGGACTCCAACTCCCATTGGAAGCTGGAGTACCTATTCTTTTTTAAAAATGGAAATAGTACAGCCACCCAGATCTAGCTATCCCAGCAGGAGTGGACAAGCCATTGCAGCTTCTGTCTACACTAAAGTTGTCATTCCCTTGCTTAGGACTTAAAAAAAAAAGAAGAAGAAGAAGAAGTTTACTGAAGCCCTAACACTATTTTATTTATTTTATTTTTAGCTTTTAGCTTCACCCTGAGCACCTGTCACTTATTCTCTGGCTTGATGGCACGGTGAGTGACGTGGTACACCCTACGAATGACGTCGTGCGTGACGTTACACACTGTATGAATGACGCTGTGTGTGACGTGACACACCCTACGAATGATGCTGTGTGTGGCGTGGCACACCCTACGAGTGACGCTGTGCGTGACATGGCACACCATATGAATGACGTTGTGTGTGACGTGGCACACCCTACGAATGACGCTGTGCATGACGTGACACACCCTACGAATGATGTTGTACGTGACGTGGCACACCGTACGAAGGATGCTGCGTGTGACGTGCAGGAGTCAGGACGGCAGTGGTCTGTCCCAGGAAATCCCACCAGACATAAAGCCTCAATCCACATCTGGGGAAGGAGGGCTCACAAGTGCTGATGGCGTTCTCAGTGCCCCAGGCCTCATTGGGGACGTGTGGCTGGTAAGCCCCAGTCATAGAAGGGGCCCTGCTCCCCCAGACAGAGAAAGAAGACAGACCGGGAGCAAGGAAGACGCCCAAGTTCAAGGTCTGGGCCTGCTCAAGAGGAGGGAGATGACCTCTGACTCAGGGACTGTGACACCCAGAGCTCACCCTGGACACGGTGGATCCTAGGTCTGGTTAGCGAGGAAGGAATATTCTCACCGCTTAGATAACGATGTCACTGGGCTTGACATTTCGCAGCTGTGAAGGGAAGAAGTGAAAAGCTTTAAGTGGAGCTGAGTGGAAAACTGCAGGCGGTCATTCGTTCCTCTGCCTTCGTCTGCGTTAAGCTGAAGGAGCCTGGAGTGTGTTCGGGAAGGAGAGGCGAGGACTCCGAGGAAGCTGGACAGGTGGCCAAGCACATGGACGGGAAGTGGGCGAGCCCTGAACGGGAGGGAAGGAAGCTCATGGTCACAGGGCTTGTTTGGTGTCACTTCATGAGTTAATATTGCCCTGGGACCGGCCCGCTGCAGGAGGGGCTGGCAGTGCCCTGCACAGTGGGGGACCCTGCCCGATCCCCAGCAGCAGTTTCCTCTGTCCGTCTGGTGACCAGGGGACTAAAACTCAGCCTGACTTGGATCTTCGTGCTTAGATTAGGTAGCAGAGTTTCGTGTTATTTCTGCTGAAATGTCAGTAGGTAAAGTCCAAATCAGTGACCTAACTTCATCAATGGGACTGGGAATTTCCCTTCTGAATCTTCCTTGGACCTTTCATCAGTAATTTGACAAACCTCAACCTCCCCAAATTTCTTTTTAAATAGGGTTTTTTTTTTCTTAAGTCCCACAAAAACCTTGGTTTGCTTCAGGTTTTACCTGGCTCCATAATATTATTTCAATAACAGCAACTCAGCGGCCATCACTGGGGTGGTGGCTGGTAATTTTTCCCTCCTGCAACTTCAGGCCAGAGCCCTGTCGGGGGAGCGGCTGAGAAGTCTGCTTCCTGTCAGCACGCGATTTGCTACAAGCAACTCTTCCTCCGGGTGGCCAGGGCCTGTGGTCAAAGTGTGTGACACTAACATTTGATTACGGTAAAAGGTCTATTTAATAACTGGCATTTCCAGTAAACTTGTTGTGTGTTCAATGTGGTTTGAGGCTAATTAGAAAAGTTTCAGAGGAGGCTAAGAATTACTTTACTGACAAATAGTTTACACCCCTCTAATTTATTCTGAGCTAAAATGCTGAGTTCTCCTTGGAGCTGCCACAGACCTTCGTGTTCAGAAGCAAGTGTTAAGGAGGTTAATATGCCCCTGTCAGTGAGAAGCGTCTTCAGCTGCAAAGCTCAGGTCCGGAGAAGCATCTACAAAGTCATTTTAGGTTTCCCGCAGTCTGGTAACAAATATTCATCCTTTCATGTTTATCCTCATTCTAACCAAACCGTGGTGCCTCCAAACAAGCCTCTGCCCTCTAGTCATCGATGTGGCTTAGAAGCTAAGAGAATAAGAGAATTCTGGGCATTCTCCACTTGCATAATCAATGTGATCTGGTTTTTTCAGGAACTACTGTGACGTTTTTCCACAAACTTAACAGGTTCTGTATTATATACTCATGTATTTAGCAAATAATTAGAAATGCCTATCTTGTAGACTCCCAGTTTCCTTGGCTGGGGAGTCTGAATCATTTTTCTCTTCATTAAACGTTTTGGAGCGGGGAAAATCATCTCTTTTCCTTCATCGAGTTTTGGTGGAGTCATCCAGAACATAAATACTCTATCAGAACTACCCACAGGAACCCATGGATCTTGGTTTCAAAGTAAACTGTCAAGCTGTAAGGATTGGTTGTGGGAATTCAACAAAAGAATACATTTTTCTATTCTTCTTTGGGAATATAGAGCTAATAACATTAAATAAAAACACCCAGTAGATGTGTAAAGGTCTGAGGTTAAATCGGTAGCGTTTTAATTTGTTTCTGTGTGATTGGTCACGGGTAGTGTATCACACCATGTCTGACTGCACAGCTCGCTGTACACGCACCATGTCACTCGACGCTCACACAGCCCTGCTGGGCAGGCAGGTCATGCGTGTTCAACCCACGACACGGAGAGGCAAACAAGTTCAGGAGAGTTTAGTGACTAGACCGAGGCTGAAGAGCTAGGAACCAGGGAACAGGAGTGGATGGCAGGGCCATGCCCCATCTGACCATGAAGGTGACGGGGCAGCCCTGGAGGACATACATGTAATCCGCAGACAGCAGAAACATCTTTGTATGGAGAAAGAATCACCTATGTTTAATGTCTTACACCAGTGTTTTTCAACCTTTTTTATCTCACCATACACTTGAACTACAGTTAAAGTCTCTCAGCACACTTAAATTATGTTAATCAGAAAAAAAGTAACAGAAAAACAAATATACTTACTGTGCTTTGAATTAATGATTTTTTAAAATTTTCACGGCACACCTAAGATCCTCTCACGGCCCACCAGTGTGCTGCGGCACGCATTTGGAAATCGCTGTCTTACAGAACAAGCTCTGCTGACCTGCGCTGGGGGCTGCCATGCTGCTGGACTTCCCCGCTTACCAGGGCTTCAGCCCTTACGCTGCACCGACATTGTTCTCAACAGAGTCTTTGACAACCTTCTCTCAGCCCAGTCCAGTGAAAATGTGTCAGCTCCCAGCCTCCGTCAACTCCTGTGCCTCTGCCATTGCTCATTTGTGAAGCTGTCTCCTTCCTCAGCTCCGTTGCGTCTGGGCTTCTTCAGGACAGACAGCCTGGAAAACTGAAAAATCACTGGATTTTAGGATACTACAGGGGATCCCAAAGGTTGCCATAAATAGGAAAAAATCAACAAACTCGTATTATATTTTATATTATATCAACGCATAAAGAAATATTTTGTAAGGTTTTGTAATGAATATTTTGTAAGTAAAGGTGCATTTAGCTACAATTTCCCATCTTCCCTGTGTATGTGTTATGTATGCGTGGAGACCTTTGGGTTACAATTCCAGCCCTACCAATTACCAGCTTGGGATCTTGGTAAATTAACCTTAACAAGTCTTAATAAAGAAAACACAGATAATTAACACCACCAACATTACAAGGCAGTTTGGGGATCAGAGATAATATACAAGAAGCATCTATTGTCAGGTACATTAAAATATCTCAGAGGACGGAGGTCCCTTTATGGTCTGTTTTGTTGGACTTTTAGTTTTCAGTAACCATACAAATATCAAGAATATCACATCCTGATAGATGTCAAACCTTTGCTCTATTCTCTCTGCATACCAGTGCCTTCTAATAGAACTTTCTTTAGCCTGGGTGTGTGGTGTAATCCCAAGCACTTTGGGAGGCCAAGGTAGTAGGACAGCTTGAGTGAAGCCAGGAATTCGAGAACAGCCTGGACAATATAGCAAGACCCCATCTCTAAAAAAATAAAATAAAATAATTAGCTGGGTATGGTGGCCGACACCGGGAGTCCTAGCTACTAAAGAGGCTGAGGCAAAAGGATCGCTTGAGCCCAGAAGTTCCCGTTTGTGGTGAGCTATGATCATGCCCCTGCACTCCAGGCTGGGTGATAGTGTGAGATCCTATCTCAAACAAAATGAAAAGAAAAAAAGAAATAACTTTCTTTGATGATGTCTTATAATCTGTGCTGTCCAATACAGTAGCCACAAACCACATGCAGTCTTTGAGCATTTGAAATGTGGCTAGTGCAACCAAGGAACTGAATTTTTAATATTATTTCAATTTAATTTGAGATGAAAGTTAAATAGCCACATGCTACTATTGCCTACTGTGTTGGACAGAGCAGCTATATACTTTCTCTTGTAGCTTTACCACAAACCAGGGCTCCAGCTGCCACTCATCCCCACGGATTCCCACCTTTCTAGTCCAGCCTGGATTCCCACCTCCCTCTTAGCTGTTACTGTGTATCCCAGGTGACGGTGATTCCTCCTGTTCATAGCTAAACTCACCGTGTTTTCCTCTAAACTTGCTCCGCCCCCTAGGTCCATATCCCAATGAATTCAACTACGGTTCACTGTAGTATCCTGGTCATGAACCTGCACTTACTACACAGTCCCTTTCTCTACTCAACCCCATGTGTAATAAACCTACAATTGTCCTTTGTACCTACCAGGTATCCTTGTCTCTCAATCTGCCCAGCCACGGGCTTCATCCAGCCCCTCCTTGTGTCTTATGTGAGAGACACGATGGAGTTCTAATTTGTTGAGCTGCTTCCAGGTGCACCCCACCTTCCACGTGGCTGCCAGAGTGGTCCTTCACTGCTTTGATTTTGTCGTGTGCCTGCTCAGAATCTCTCGGGGCTTTCCCAGAGGTCCCAGGGGAGCCACCCTGCCTGCTGCCCCCTGTGCAGCTCTCCAGACTCCTGGAGTGCTAGTCACCCTAATGTCCCTACACCCTCATTTGTTTCCTCCTTCACCTCCTTTTCCCTTCCCACCCACGCACAAAGGCACAGAAAATGCCTCTACACAGAGAAGAGCAGGTGGTAAGTCTTTCAAATGGTGAGAAAACTCATAAAAACATTAATATAGCAAAATATGTTAAAAGAAAACATAGACAGCAGTTCTCACTTATCCATGGTTTGCTTTCCACGTTTTCAGCTATGGGGTCAATCCCAATCCAAAAATATTAAATGAAAAATTCCTGAAATAATGCATAAGTTTTAAATTGAGCTGGGACCATTCTGGGTGGTGGGATGAAATCCTGCTCCATGCTGCCCAGGATCTGAGTCATCTCTCTGTCCAGCACAGCCGTGCAGTATGTGCTGCCTAGAGGCTGTGGGAAGACACAGCAGGGTGTACATAGCATTATCTGCAGTTGGAGATGTCCACCAGGTGTCCTGGACTGGACCCCCTTGGATAAGGGGGGGCTACTTTAATAAGACAATTCACGATGACCTCAGAAAAACCAAATATATATATCAGAGTCAGATAAATACAAATCAGATAAATTCACTTGTTAAAAAGAGTCTAATTGCATTAAAAATCTGAACTCAGTAATAGGTTATATTTACGACAAGTTACTGAAAAATTGAAAAGGCCTATTTGCCATTCTTTTAGGATGGGGAAATACAGAAAGTAAATGAAAGTAAAAGCAAGGCAGGGGTCAGGATGTTTGTGTCAGGCAATTTGAAGTCGAGAAACAGACTATCTGTGGTGGTGTGTAAGGCAGAGGCAGCCTGCAGTGAAAACCTGAGTTTGCATATCAAATAGCATGACGTTGACATTTTTAAAGCAAAAACTACAAAAATACAGGGTGCATAGAAAGAAAGTAATTATAAGTGCATTTAATTGACCTCTATAAGTTTTGGTATTTCAAATGAACCAAAAATAAGAAAATATATAGAAGACTTAGTAATAAAATTAAGAAAGTATATCCTGGAATGAAAAATAACACCTGCCCTTCTAGCACCTTTAATCTACAAAACTTAGCCTTGTATTATTAGGCTGTCAAAGTCTCACAAGGTAGGTGGCTGAAACCGATAGAAGTCGTTCTTTCACAGCTCTGAAGGGTGGAGGCCAACCCCGGTGTCAGCAGGGCCATCCCGTCTCTGAAGCCTCTAGCAGGCTAGAGCCTCCAACTCATGGCCCAAGGACGACATGTGGATTATGGGATTATGGGAGGACCTTTTTTTAATCTGTTGGAGAAAATCATGAAAATGATGCACGGACCTTGGTTTTTTTTTTTTTTTTTGGCTCATCAGCTTTCATTAGCGTTTGTATATTTAATGTATTGCCCCAAACAACTCGTTTTCTTCCAATGTGAAGCCAATAGGTTGGGCAGCCCTTCATGGTGGGGGGGATCCTTCCTTGCCTTTTCCTGGCTTCTGGCAGTTGCCAGCAATTGTCTGCATTTCTTGGCTTGTAGACACATCACTCAAGTAACTGTTCTCTGTGTGCTTCTGTGTCCACACTTCTCCCTTCTTACAAGGACACTAAACACTGGACAAGGCCCACTCTAATCCTGCATGGCAGTGTAACATAATCCTAACTCCATCCATAATCCTAACATCTGCAAGACCCTACTGCCAAATTAGACCACATTCGCGGCACAGGGATTAGAACATCAACATATTTTGGGGGAGAACATAATTCAACCCATGACAGAATACACAGGAAAGCCCAGTACCAAAAGTAGAAACACTATAGAGCATATTCTTTAATCACAGTGCAGTGGAATTAGAAATCAGCTCAAAAAAGAAAAAAAATCTTCACCATATGAAAATGTAGGAATAGCTCTCTTGACCCACAAGAAATCCAATGTGGACATTGAATCCAACACTGTAGAATATCTAAAAATAAATAATAAAATTATAATGTATCCATAATTCAGAGAAAAATTCATAGACTAAAACACAAAAATTATGGGATAAGAAAAAAGGAAAATGAGAATCTATAAAGGAATCTCAAAATAATCTTAAAGAAAGTAGAAGAAAGCAAATTATTACAGATAAAAATCAAAATTAATCAATCAAATAATACAAAAGCAATGGAGCTAATAAATACATTAAAAATTCCTCTTTGAAAAATGAACAAACATTAAAATATATGAAATATGCATGGTACATAAAATAAGCAAATAGAATGGGAGGAAAGAAAATGAGACATAACCACAGTTGACATAATTTGGTCAACTTTGTATATATAAGTTCAATGACAAGGAATTGAATGATTTCAAAGAAACTAAAAAATTCCCAAACTGATTCCAGAATTAATTCCTAGTTTTATATAATTACTGAAGAGCAGTTCACCTACATGTACATAGGGTGATAAAAGTGTCCCTGCCACCAGTTTTCACCATCTAGCTGCACTTCAGACAAACCAATCTTCTGATCTCTAGCCTATGCTATTAAAATGATATTATCACCTTAAGTTGCTGGAAAAATAGAGAATCATTTTTAGCTTTTTGCACTAGCTTAGGAAAGGCTAGCCTACTAAGGAGGTCTTGTCCACCAGGTCTGGAAAAAATTAGTAACTCACTAATAAGAAAATGTCGCTCACCTCAAGAGGGAGGTGTGAGACCTTAGGAGGGTGATGGGGTGTGAACTCAAGGAAAAGCAGTTTCTGTAGCTTAGGGATCCAGGGTCAGCTAGAATCCATTCCATCCACCCATTCCACCATCTATCCATCAATCTAGAGCTCCCAGCAAACAAAACAGCAAACACACACACACACGCTGTAGCACAGGTGACAAGCATCAGGATAATGTTGTGAGATCACTTATGAGAAGTATAAACTCAGATTCATGGGGAAGATCTTGAAATTTCCTGGGAAGAGTAATATTTAGGCTGAGATGTAAGGTGTAGTAAGGAGCTGGCCGGGTAAAGGAGAGAGAATGATAAAGGACAGGACAAAAGGTCTCAGGAGCAAATTTGGAAAGTCCGAGGAGCCAGCGAAGGAAAGGGAAAGTTACATTTCAGCCTTGAGTGGGCCAAGAAGCCGAAGAAAAAAGAAACAGGCCTGTAAGGTCACACTACTGAGTTCACAAATTCAGCCTAGAAGAAGTGCTAACCTCATTGCTGAATGTCACTGTGGTCCCCTTCCAAGTACTCTCCATGGGAGGCTGCGTGTGCACTAATGCCAGCACCTAGTGTACCCAGTACTCTCCGTGGGAGGCTGCGTGTGCACTGATGCCAGCACCTAGTGTACCCAGTACTCTCCATGGGAGGCTGTGTGTGCACTGATGCACCTAGTGTACCCAGTACTCTCCATGGGAGGCTGTGTGTGCACTGATGCACCTAGTGTACCCAGTACTCTCCTTGAGAGGCTGCATGTGCACTGATGCACCTAGTGTACCCAGTACTCTCCATGGGAGGCTGCGTGTGCACTGATGCACCTAGGGTACCCAGTATTCTCCATGGGAGGCTGCATACCCACTGACGCCAGCACCTAGTGTACCCAGTACTCTCCGTGGGAGGCTGCATACCCACTAACACCAGCACCTATTGTACCCAGTACTCTCCATGGGAGGCTGTGTGTGCACTGATGCACCTAGTGTACCCAGTACTCTCCTTGAGAGGCTGCATGTGCACTGATGCACCTAGGGTACCCAGTATTCTCCATGGGAGGCTGCATACCCACTGACGCCAGCACCTAGTGTACCCAGTACTCTCCGTAGGAGGCTGTGTGCACTGATGCACCTAGTGTATCCAGTACTCTCCTTGGGAGGCTGCGTACCTACTGATGAACCAAGTGTACTTGTCAAAGCAATTCTCTAGGATGAGTTTACAAACTTAATTGTTGGACTTCATATGTAAGGGGGTAAGATTTCCTCCTCAATTCCTAGGAATAACTGAGGAATTTAAAGAAACAAATCATCTTTCCAGCTTTATTTTACAACAGACATTATAAAATATTTGCAGTATTTTCTTTCCTTTCTCCTCCCCTAACACTGACTGCACTCTTCATCAGGGCAGGGTTCTAGACAGCTTCATTCAAGGCTAAATCACTGGAACAAGAGGAAAGAAAGGCCTAACATTTATTGCCTGACTCAATAACAATATGTTGTATGAAAGGACAGAGGGATGCGCATATGCTAGTGTGAGTTCCCAGCACACTCCGTATCCCACCACTCAGTACACTCCCATTCCCAGGGCTCAGCACACTCCCATTCCCAGGGCTCAGCACACTCCCATACCCAGGGCTCAGCACACTCCCATTCCCAGGGCTCAGCACATTCCCATTCCCAGGGCTCAGTACATTCCCTTTGCAGGTTTACCTAGTATGTTGGTCAATGGGATATGCATGTACTGAGTCTGTCGCAGTCCACAGTTTAATAAAGAGACACCTGGCTTGCATGTAAAATACAAAGCATTCTGTATTGAAAGCTCTTGTGGATCTAAAGCTAGGAGAAAAATTTAAGACAGTGGCTTTGAGCTGCTCCAGTAGCAGCACCTAACAGTCACCCCGTCACAGTCAGTGTTCCTACGGAGACCAAACTGAGTGCCCAACCGACCTTTCTAATTTCATATGTGGTTGAACCTACAAGGATCTGCATGTTTCCTTCCACTTAAAACCCAACAGCCGATGTACCTGCTATGGCCTTGACATAGCTTCCGCCCAGTCTCCTGACAGGTGCCTTTTCTCCCTTCTGGGAAAACCATACATTTGGTAACTCCGGCAACTTCTCCTCCTCCACTGGTTCACGGCTAATTGCTGATTGAAACATGAATGCTGCCTTGTTAGTTTGGGACTGGGTTTTCTGGATTGAGCAAAGACAGACTGCAAGCATTTTTAGCAGAATGAGAGAAAACAATTCATTAACTCTCTTCTTCCTCCCTCCACTTTGCCTTCTTCGTTTCTTCTCTCTCTCCCCAGGTGAGAGATATGTATGTGTCTATTATATGTGTGTGTATATGTCTATACTTATATTAATTTTTCAAGCTGCCTTGTTGTAATCAATTTATTTCTAGATACAAATTAAGCCATATTTAATACCTGGGCTCTGTAGGATCTAGGATTGGTGTAAACCTGGCGAGTATCTGAGGAGAGGTGGTACACAGTGATTTATGGAGATATGTTAGTTAAGACCCTGAGCTCGTCACCCTGAGGTCACAGGAACTGACAGGGTGAAAATCTCAGATAAGGAAATTTGTGAACCTCCCTATTGGGGCTTCAGGAGCAACTCTTACATCAAGCGTCCTCCCAGGTGTTGATGTAAAACAGGATTTTGTATGTCGTAAACTACTGTGGCATTTCCACAGGCCTGACATCCTTGCACATTAAACTAAAATAATATTTATGGATTAGGCTCTTTAAACAAATTATGTTGTGGCTGATGATCAGTTATATCCAAAAGAGCCCACTGATAACTAATAAGATTTTAAGGAACTTTTTATGGAAGGAAATACTGAAAGGCTAAAGAAATAAATTCAATATGCATTTTAAAAATGTAAAAGGGGAGAAAGAAGGACTCAGATCTGTGCCAATCATGATGCCTGATCCTCCTCCGCACAGGGGCAGGTGATCATGAGTCCTGTCGGCATTTACAGGAAGGAGACCACGGGAGCCAAGCAGCTCACCTGAGGCTCCGGAGCGCAGAGCCAGGGCTCAAACCTGTGCACACTCATCCAGACGGAGCATGAGAGCCCGCACTTCAGTTCCCGCGTTCAGGAGATGCTCTTGGCACCGACCTCCTAGAGACTTGGAAGCTGCTGAGCCCCGGCTCCCTCACCTTTGCCGTCCCCCCTTTGACGCATCTGGGTCAGTGCCATTTGCTGCACACGTGCCCCTTCCTCACTGTGTCCACACCTGACCTCCGTCAACTGCTTCTTCCTTTGCCTTCACTGTCTTCATCTCCAAATGGTTCTTTCCCTGAAATTTTGAAGTGAGAAAGCTGCTGCCCTCCCAGGGGAGACAGGCCCCTCTCTATTGACTGTACAACATTTTGCCCATTAATAGCCAAAATTCCCTTTGTGTGTGTGTTGAGACAGAGTCTCCGTGGTCTCAGGCAAGAGGGCCATGGCATCATCATAGCTCACAGCAACCTCAAACTCCTGCGCTCCAGCGATCCTCCTGCTTCAGTCTCCCAAGTACCTATGACTACAGATACTTGCCACTACTCCAGCTAATTTTGCTGTTTTTAGTAGATTTGCCACCTCGGCCTCCCAGAGTGCTGGGATTACACATGAGCCACCATGCCCAGCCCAAATTTCCTGAAATAATGGCTTGCATTTATTTTTTCTCCTTTCCCACTGCCCACTCACAATCGATCTTTCCATCACAGGCCCTCTGCGATGCTCTTAGGGAGCTCTAGCATCACCCTCTGTCAGCATTGTCCTATCTCTCAGACCTGAGTTCACTTGACTCTGAGACACCTGACTTCATAGCCAGGTGAAGAGAAGCTTCTCTTCTTGAAATCCCCTGTCTCTTTGCTTCGACGGCGTCTCTTCTTCTCTTCTCTGTCTCTTTCCCTGGTCATTCTTCTCACATGTTGGTGCCTATAGGGCTCTACTCTGGAGCGTCTCTCCCAGCTCAGCGTTGCCCACAGGCGACCTCTTACTCAGGGCGTTCCCAGCCCTGCATTTCTGGCGGCATCTGGCATCACCATCATGATGTCTTGACAGCTACTCACACAACACGGCATAACCTGCACTAATTGTCTCTCCGGCAGAACTCTCATGAATTCCTCATGGTTAATTTTATCACAACTGCCTAACCCAGTGGCTCTCAACCTTCCTAATGCTGCAATGTATTTTCATTGTTAAAAAGGGGCCATGACTCACAGGTTGAGAACCGCTGGCCTAATGGAAACCAGAAAACAGGAGTCAACTTCAATTCTTTCCTTTCCTTCACTCCCCATTCAGGACCTGCTTATGGGTCTTAAAATCTGTGTTAATTTAAACTCCTAGACAGACTTGGAATGACATCTCCCTCCCTGCCTCACTGTCCCATCTCACTTCAGAGCTGTATCAGTGCAGCATCTGTGATTTATTTTCCTGAACTTGCGTCTTGCTTCTTGGTTCCACATGTGATCCCTAGAGCCATACTTCTGAAACAGAAATTTGACCATGTGTGCTGGGCTTGGAATGTAATCGCCCCCTTGAAGGTATCCCTATCCAAGCCTGTAAGTATGTTCACTTTTGTGGAAAAGGGGACTTTGCAAATGTGATTGGGTTAAGGATCTGGAGACGTCAAGATTATCCTGTCTTCTTTGGGTAGCTCCAATGTCCCCACAAGAACCCTTATAGGAGGGTAAGAGGATCAAAGTATTTGGAGGTGTAACAAGAGAAGCAAGAGACTGGAGTGAGTCGGGGCACGGGAGATGTGGGAAGGAATCACACACAAACTTTATTCACATCTTAAGAAATTGGGGAAAACTGAAGAAAATCAGGAGATCTGTATGTGACATAAACCAGTATGGAGACTCATTAAACACAGTGCAGACAGAATTGCTCAAGACAAATGTTTCCGTTTCCACCTCTCCTCGTAGGTATGTAAGGAATCTATTTTTCTCTTTTTCTTAGAACCCTTGCTCTGCAGGATCAAAATGAGCAAACAGTGACCACAAAAGAGAGACAGTGAATGGGGACATGCTTGTGACCACTTTCGTGTGTTTGGTATAAAATTCTGTGCACAACCATTCCTCAGAAGCCTGAGCATGGGATCAAACAGACAGGCACCCCACTTCCAAAGCCCAGCCAGAGCCCCCCGATGCTCTGTGCTGGAGCAGACTTGTGAGTCTTCACGCCCTGTCTGCAGCGGCAGGGAATGGCCGCACAACAGGCAGAGGCCTGGGCTAGAGGCAGCAGGTCTTTCAGGAGGTGCAGGTGTCCTGGAAACTTGGCTAAGAGGTGGCGATTAGGACTCTTCAGTAAGCCGCTTAACCAGCAAATGCTGCAACAAAGAAATGGAGCCCACATTGCGTCTGGCCAGCTTTGTCTTTGCAAGGCTTGTTTAAATGGTGGTTAAATGTTCTGGCAAATTCAATGTACAAACTTACGTGTAATTAAAATGTGATTATGAATAATAACGCCGTGAGTATTGGAAAGCTTACCATGTGCCAGGAACTTCACACCTGTCATTTAACCCCATAGTCACGGCACTCGTGTGTGGTTGGCCCTACAGTGCCCGTCTCACACTAAGGTACCTGGTACAGAGAGAAGTATGACTGTCTCTGCAAACCACCCAGCAGTAGGAGGGAGAATCGGGGCATGGATTCCCATCACTCGATTAAAGACACAAGATAATATGGTGATTTCAGGGCAGGATTTTGGACCCAAATAGCTTAGATTCAAATCCCAGCCCTGCAATGGGCTGGCTGTGCAACCTCGGCCAAGTCCCCAGGCACCATCAGTTCCTCCTCTGAGACGTGGGTGTCATAACGGTATCCTTCCCGTGATGCCTTCATCATACTTCCCGTTACTATGAGGATTAAATTAGTTAATATAAAGTGCACTGCTTGCCATATGCACTACACGTATATAGGCAACACTAAGTATTATTATAGATTCTGAATCCACTGATGTCTGCATTTCAACAGAGACAGAGAGAATGGAGCTGGAATAAGAGAGAAGAGAGGCCTGCAGATGGCAGCAGAGAGCTTCTCGCAGGGATTCAGATGCTGATCCAACCTCTCTGCTAAAAGTATCAGGGGGCAGCTCCCCAGGGCCGGGGAATGAGGACGCTCCAGCTCTGCAGTCCTGCTTTGAGGCTAAATCAGTACAATGTCCTCTCCCAACAGGAAATGGAGGGAGCCTCCAATTCGGGTGATCTTGGCCTTTGCTGAGGCCACTCGGGCCATTCCCACTGGAATCAAAACGAGATATCCAGAAACTCTGAGAAACCTCATTGCAAGTCAGCTCATAGAGCCAATTTTCCGACCTTGTAAGCTCAAATCTGTGCCTATCTTGAGCCCTTTACCCACTTGTATGTACATGAACCTTGGTCTTTATCAGGGATAAAGTGGGGATCAGTGATAATTGAAGATGCATCCTTAAAAATAGAATTAAGTAAAAGGATTAACATCGTAAGCCCTATCATCTGTGTTACTGAACTACTGTCCAGAAAAGTTGTGTCAGTTCACACTGGTTCATTCACACCCACCTACACTAAGTAGCATGACTGGAAAAGAGAAACCTTTGCAACTTCAATGGGGGCAAATAATACCTGATTGATTTATTTTGTGTTTCTTATGTTCTACAGACCCAGCTTTCTCATACCTAGAAGCCATTTGCATTACTTATTTTAAAAGTATTTCTTAGGTCTGTAGTATGTTTTTTTCTGTTGAGGGATTCTGCTTTATTTAATAATTTATGCAAGATTTTTATGCGGTGATGACATTATTCCTTGGTGACTGGTGGCAAATTCTTTCCGAGTAAGTTGTTTGCCTATTAATTTATTTACTTTTAAAATATATTTTAACAGAAGCTTTTGAGGCCTTCCCATAAAAGTTCAGAAATTATTATTTTATACTCTCCTATATCAAAATCAGGTATTTAAGAAACACATCACTCTTAATTATTCTCTTTTGGCCAAAAATACACATGTATTTAAAGAACACACAGGAACATAAGTTTTGCCAACATACCAGCTCTGTGAGGAAAGAGATCGGACCAATTCCCTTTCCATGGTGTCCCAGAACCCACGCTGTCCCCAGAACACAGCAGGTGCTCTGTCTGTTACGCCAATAAGTTAATCATTAGTTTGCAACTTATATGAAAGCAACATGTCAGACTTCCAAAGCCTTTCCAGGAACAAAAGACAATCACTGCTGACATTCAAGTTCTCTAGCAAGGTTGCCTCATTTTCTCACCAAAGTGTATTTCATTGTTCAAACTTTAGAATATGCAAACTGGGGAGATTTTGTTTTCTTTGCACTTCTAATTTTTTCACAACATGGAAAACCCAAAATTCCCACCTTCCCTGAGGCCCATCTGATTAGGTATGTCAGAGGTACGCCTGCCCTGCTCTGACCTGCACGCTGCTGCTGTGTCTAAGCCGGCACCTCCCAGCCTGGCTGCCTCAGCGCCCTCTCACTCAGGCCCTGCTTCCTCTCTGACTGTTTCTAATACTGCTCCCTGCACAGCCTGAGCGTGAGCATCTGAAAGCACCGATCTGATCATGTCACTCCCAACCTGAAACCTTTCATGGCTTTCCAAAAATTTTAGGATAAAATCCAAAATCCCAAACCCAAATCCCTGTATGTTCTGGCTGCAATATGAAAAGACAGTCCCCATTCCCACAATCCACCCTCACCATGCTCAGCCACACTGGCTGTACTTTGGTTCCCCAGAGGAGCCTGGCCTGCGGCCTCTGCCCAGGGGGCCATCGCACCCTGCTGGCCAGCTCCCTGCCATGGGGTCACCTGCTGCTCTCCGTCTTCCCAGTGGCCCAGGCTACCTCAGGTGCCTGTCTGGTCTGTCTGGCACAGACTAAGCAGAGCAGGTCACAGTTGTAATTACAGAGAAACCTTCCTAAACTGACCCCTCCCTACACTGACCACCTCCCTAAACTGACCCTTCCCTACCTGACTCCTTCCTACACTGACCACCCCTTACCTGACCCCTCCCTACACTGACCACCTGCCTACATTGACCCCCTCCCTACACTGACCACCTCCCTACCTGACCCCTCCCTATACTGACCACCTCCCTAACTGACCCTTCCCTACACTGACAACCTCCCTAAACTGACCCTTCCCTACACTGACCCCTCCCTACACTGACCACCTCCCTAAACTGACCCTTCCCTACCTGACTCCTTCCTACACTGACCACCCCTTACCTGACCCCTCCCTACACTG
>CAUYRH010035338.1:0-25953 GCA_963574655.1 Perodicticus potto | reverse complement strand
CTCAAGCTGTCACTCTGGATAGAGTGCTGTGGCCTCACAGCTCACAGCAACCTCCAATTCCTGGGCTCAAGCGAGTCTCCTGCCTCCGCCTCCCAAGTAGCTGGGACTACAGGAGCCTGCCACAACGCCCGGCCATTTTTTGGTTGCAGCCGTCATTGTTGTTTGGCGGGCTGGGCTGGATTCGAACCCGCCAGCTCAGGTGTATGTGGCTTGCGCCTCAGCCTGTTGAGTCACAGGCACCGCGCCTCCTGCTTTCTTTTATAATTATTTACTTAGTACTTCTTTGCCTTGCTTTATTTTGTTGGAAAAGACGTTCAATACAATGCTGAATAAAACTGATGCAGGCAGAAACACTTGCTACGAACTGATATAGAACATCGGCCTTATGGGAAAAGTGGTCCAGTTTTGATCTTTAAATATGTTAGTGGCATGCATTTTACACATTTCTTTCATAAACTTGAAAATGTTCTCTCCTATTTTTATTTTCTGAGAGCTGTTAGATAAATGAATATTGAATACCTTTGAAGGATTTTTCTTCATCTAGTGATGGTAAGATAATTTTCCACTAATTCTGTTAATATGGTAAGTTACGCTGACTTTTTCAAATGTTAAACACACTTTACATTCTTTGTATGATTCTTCACTTGGTCATCGTGTTGTTTGAACATATATTACTGAATTTGATTTGCTGATATTTTGTAGAGAATTTTTGCATCTATGCTCTCAAAGGGTATTGGTCTATAGATTTCTTTCCTTGTAATGACTGTGTCTGTTTTTGTCTTCAGGGAAATTACTGTTACATTAGACAAACTATAATTGTTTTCCTACCTAATATCCTTTAAAAGTTTGTGTAATATTTATATTGTGTTTCTCTTAAATGTTTGATAGAATTCACCAGTGAACCCATCTGGGGCTGTACATTTCTTAGGGAGAAAGTTTTTGATAATTAACTTAATTTCATATATACAGGGCATTTTTCTACTAATCTTGTATAAATTTTAGTATGTTTATTTTTCAAAAAGTTTGTTTATTTTATCTAAGATTTTCTGTCATATTTTGTGTTGTGTCATTTTTTAAGACTTCTATTTTTTATTTGTCTAATTTAGTGAAACATCTGTGCACCATTTTCTAGCGATTACTCTAGGAATTTCAATATGTATATTCAACATTTCAAAGCGTACTGAGTGTTAAAAACATAATACTTCATGAAAACTTTAAGAAACCCTGTCAGTATAAGTCTATATACCTCATCCCCTCCATTTTCACTGCTACACTTCTCTGTGTTATGATTTGTATAAATTATGCATACAAATTTAAACTTTTAAAATAAAATTACATACTTCAGAAATTTCAGAGAAAAAAAGATATTTATTACCTTTACCCTCATATTTACTATTTCTGATGTTTTCTTTTTTTCCACTCCTAAAGATGTGGGTTTCAATATGGTTTAAAATTTCCCTGTATCCTAAGAAATTTTCTGCATCCTTACTTGTAGTCCTGTTCTTCTGAGGATGAATTATCTTAATTTATGCTATATCTCTTTGTTTAGATCTAACAGGATTGGCTTTATGAATCAGAGAGCTCCTGCATTAGGTGCATATGTAATTGGAGTTATCATGTCTTATTGTTGAATTGCTTTCTGTACCCTTACATAAGGAAAATATTCAACTTTTATTGACCATTGTTGATTTAAAGTCTGTTTTATCTGACATGAGAAAAGCTAAGCTTCATTCTTTTTTATCTGACATGAGAACAGCTAAGCTTCACTCCCATTTGCAGTCATATTTGTTTCATCCCTACACCTTGAATCTGTGAGTCTGTGTGAGTCCTCATGGGTTATAAGTGTTTCCTGAACACAGCAGTACTGAAGTTATGTTTTGTCATCCATTCAGTCTGTCTTTTCTTTCTTTTGTTTTTTGTAGTGACAGAGTCTCACTTTATCACCCTCGGTAGAGTGCTGTAGCATCACAGAGCTCATAGCAACCTCCAATTCCTGGGCTTAGGTGAGTCTCTTGCCTCAGCCTCTTAGTAACAGGCACCCACCACAAGGCCCAGCTATTTTTTGTTGTTGTTGCAGTTTGGGTGAGACCAGGCCTGAACCCGCCACCCTCAGTATATGGGGCCCAATGCCCTACCCACTGAGCCACAGGAGCTGTCCAATCTATGTCTTTTAAGTGAGACATTTAGATCATTCACATTGTGTAAATATTTATATATGAGATTCTGTTCTGTTTCTAATGTTGAGCGATTCCTTTTCCTTTTGTTTTCCCTTTTGTGCTAATGCTTTATTAGAGCCACAGCTTTAACTTTTGGATATTCTTATACTGGTGGGTATATACTGTGCTATGCTATGTATAATGAAGTTCTGAATATTTCCTATAAAATAGGTGTGTTAATGACAAATTCCCTAAGCTTTGCTTGTTTGGAAAAGTCTTCTTTTCTCCATCAATTATGGAACTTAGTTTAGCAGAAAACAAAATTCTTGGATGAAAGTTGTTCTGTTTGGGAATAATAAAATGCTGCCCCAAACTCTTATGGAGTATAAGATCTCTGATGAGAAGTCTCCTGTCAGCCAGCATCATAATTTCTGGGGACTTCAATATCACACTGACAGAACTAGACTGATTACCAAAGCAGAAAAACAAAATCAATAAAGAAACACCGGAATTAAATGGGACTCCAAAACAAGTAGACCTAGCAGATGCCTACAGAATATTTTCCCCCAAACTACTGAATAGATTATTCTTCTCATCAACACATGAGACATTATCCATGATTGACCATACCTGTGCCCACAAAATATGTTTTACCAAATTTAAAAAAAAATCAAAATCATACCATGAACCTTCTCAGACCAGAGTCTTTCTGATACAACTAGAAATCAATTTCAAGAAATACTCAAACTTATACGAAGTCATGAAAATTGAGCAAACTGCTGCTGTGTAATCCTTAGATCAGTGATGGGAGAAAGATGGAGATCAAAAAATTTCTTGAACTGAAAAACAAAAGAGACACAAGCTATCAAAATATGTGGGATATAGCAAAAGCGATCATAATGGGCCAATTAACAAACTTAAAAGTCTACATAAAAAGGCAAAACAGGGTGGTGCCTGTGGCTCGAAGGAGTAGGGCACTGGCCCCATATCCTGAGGTGGCGGGTTCAAACCCAGCCCCGGCCAAAAACTGCAAAAAAAAAAAAAAAAAAAGGCAAAACAATCACAAATCAACAGCTTAATATCACTTCTCAAGGAACAAGAAAAGGGAGAGCAAACTAAACCCAAAGCCAGCTAGAAAACAAGAAATAACAATGCTCAGAGCAGAACTGAACAAAATTAAGACAAAACAATAACAATAAAAACAAAGGAACAATGAACCAAAAGGTTAGTTCTTTGAAAAGATAAGTAAAATCAACAGACCTGTACCTAAATTAACAAGAATCAGAAGACAAAGGATCCAAATAAGCTCAATCAGAAATGAAGAAATATACTACAGCTGATAACACAGAAATAGAAAACATCATCCATCAACACTATGAAAAATCTCTACTCACATAAACTAGAAAATATACAGGAAATGGACAAATTCCTTAAAACACTATACCAAGATTCAATCAGGAAAAAATAGAAATCTTGAATAGACCAATAATGAACAGCAAGACTGAGGCAGTAATAAAAATATCTCTGACATAAAAAAACAAAAATTCCAGATCAGGTAGATTCATAGCTAAATTCTACTAGACCTACAAAGAATAACTGATAACCTATCTTTCACAAATTTTTCCATTTTATCAAGGAAAAGGGAATCCTCCCTGACTATTCTCTGAAGCTAGTATCAACTCAATACCAAAGTCAGGAAAGAGTACAACACCACCAAAAAAAAGAGAAATACAGACCAATTTTCCTTATGAATATAGAAGCAAAATTCTGAACAACATGCTAGAAAAACAAATTCAACAAAATAAACAAAAAATTTTACTATGATCAAATGGGTTTCATCCAGGGATGAGAGGATGATTCAACATATGCAAATAAATGTGATTCACCACATAAACAGAAGCAAAAACAAAGAGCGTATGATAAGCTCAACAGATAGAGAAAAAGTATACAATAAAATTCAGCATCCTTTCATGACAAAAACCCTCAACAAGCTAAGCATAAAGGGAATATAGCTCAAAATTATAAAAGCCATATACAGCAAACTTGCAACCAACATCATACTGAGTGGAGAAAAGTAGAAAGCATTGCCTTTAAGGTGGAAGAAAGGTGCCCACTGTGACCACTTCTATTCAATATATTATTGGAAGTCCAAATAGAGCAATAGGCAAAACAAAGAAATAAAGTGTATTCAAATTGGGAAAGAAGAGATCAAACTACCACTTTGCAAAATGATATTATCCTGTTTCTAGAAAATCTCAACTATTCACCAAAAGACTTTAAGAACTGATAAATTAATTCAGCAAAGTATTGGGTTACAAAGTAAATATATACAAATTAATAGCATTTCTGTGTACTAATAACTGCCAAGTTCAGAGTCAAGTCAAGGACTCAATACCATCTGTAATAACTAAGATAAAATAAAATACTTAGAAATATATTTAACAAAAGAGGTCAAAGTTCTCTATAAGGAGAACTACAAAACACTGATGAGAGACAAATGGAAAAACATGTCATGACAATGGGTTGGTAGACTCAGCATTGTTTGTAGAATGTCAAGTAATAGACAGATGCAATACATTCTCAAACAAAATAGTAATGTCGTGTTCACAGATATAGGAAAGAAAATTCCGTGCATCATTTGGAACAAAAAAAAGAGCCTAAATAGCCAAAGCAATGTTAATCAAAAAGAACAAATCTGGAGGCATCACATTACATGACTTCAAAGACTTCAAATTATAAGGATATAGTAAGCAAAGCAGCCTGGTATTGGTATAAAAGTAGAGAGACAGACCACTGGAACAGAATAGAGAATCCAAATATAAGACTATCTGCCAAACCCAACTGATCATCAATAAAGAATAAAATAACATTTGCTGGGAAAATAGCCCCATCCAATAGATTTTGCTGGGAAAATGGTATAACTACACACAAAAAAAATGAAAAAAGAGGGGTGGCACCTGTGGCTCAAAGGGGCAGGGTGCAAGCCTCATATACCAGAGGTAGAGGGTTCAAACCTGGCCCTGGCCAAAACTGCAAAACCAAAACAAAGCAAACGAACAAAAGAATGAAACAGGACTCCTATCACTTGTCCCATGCAAAAATTGATTCTAGGTGGAATTATTATTATTTGCATAGGAATAGATTTCTGGGCTAATAGCATTTTCTATCAGCACTTTGACATGACTTTCCACTATTTTATGCCCTCCTTTATTTCTTAGAAATCTGAAATAATTTGTATTTAAAATACTATTTTCAATATCTCAATTTTTTACTTTGGTTAATTTCAATTTTTTTTCTTTATGCTTTGTTTTCAGTGATTAGATTTTTTTACAACCTCTGAGAAATAGTCACCATTTTCTTAATTTTTCACTCTTTTTAATCTCTCCTTTTGGGACTCCTATTGCAGTAGATTAGCTTTATTTTTTCTTCTAAGAGTAGACACCCATTTAATTTCTGCTTACTTTTATTGACTTTCCTATGCTTCCAAGTAGTGTTTTTACTTTTCCTTCATGTGTAGAAGCTTTATCGTATTTTATCATATTTGTTATATTTGAAAATTTAAGTAAGTTAGTAATAATGCATATGCATTCTATGTGGGGACATTTTTCTTTTCAAATACTTAGGCTGAGCTATGAAATCAAGACTTGCCCTTAAAAAACGATTAGGTAAATGAAAAAATTTTACTAATTACCTCAGAAACTTCAGGGAAAATTCTCCTATATATGCAAAAGAGGATTAAAAATATTACCCCCATACTGTTGTTAGAACAAGAAAGGTAATGACTGTGCCTTATACATCTATTCATTAATATGAAAAAGCATATATTATGACTATCATTATTATTCTTGAAAAGTAATATTAATCTACTTCTGAGCATGATTTTTTACAGATATAGTAATATTTCTTTGAAAATACTATAAAAGTCTTTCCCTTTATTAATATTTGAACCATTCATCACTTACATCTCAATGTGAACAGGTTATTCAAATTCCTTCCGTAAAGCAAGTTGTATAGTGGTCTAGGTAAATAAATTCTTGGTGTGTGTTCTAGGAACAAGAATAAAAGCCAGGAGCCAAAAGTGGGTTTATTTTTCTTTTAATATCTGTGCTTTTTACGGTTGTAATGTGACTCATTAAGATATCATTCATGTAACAACCTTTCTGCCCTATCCAAGTATATGCATCACACACTTCAACTACTATGCAGACAACAGGAAGCAGCTAGACTTTTATGTACAAATGGGAAACTTTGATCAGAATGATGAGTTGGAGGAAGGTCATCAAACTTCATGATAGATTGCAAGCCAAGGACAAAGAAAAAAAGAATGTGCTTTAAAGAAAACTTTATCTTATTAAAGTAATCTGCCAGAAACAGCCACAGTAGACAGACCCATTAATTTCTTAGCTTAATAGTTTGAGGTGAATTGCTTTAAGGAATGTTCTGCTCAGAAGCAAAGCTATTGTGTGCCTTTGTAGGTAGCATAATTAAAGGTAGAGTGATTACCTCAGTGGTAATAACTGAAATTTGGATATAACAATGCAAAAAAAAAACTTTGTGGATTGCTATCATCACATGAAAACACATTAAAACACATTTTAAGCAATAATTCTTTAAGCTAATGAGTTTATTAATGGCAAAAAGAACAAATGATCTGAAACCAAGTGGGGAGATTTAAAAGGAATTAGTATAAAACTACCTAGCAGAGAAATAAAATGAATTTCGGTCCCAAACAGCCTTGAGGCAAGAACATTTTTATCATTTTGTAAGACTACAAAGAATGTGACAATTCCCGTCATTAAATAAATAAACAGTGAGCAAAAGTAAGGATTCTTTAAAATTATTCTCAAAATTAAAGTCAAAAATATTTACACAGATGCTCATGAAATGTACAAAAGCTTCTAAAATTTGGATGTCTTTTGTACATTTTGATAATATACAATATTTATCACATTATAATATGTGTGTGATTTTTAAGGCCAATAAAAGTTATGATCATTTTATATTAGAAGCCTCCTTTTGATTCATAGATAAATATGGGGAAGTATTACTAAGTAAAAAAGTAGAGCAAATTTTACTAATTGTACAAAAGCATAAATACTAAGAGAAGACCATGAAAAGATCAGTCAGCATGTGTAGGATTTCAGTAAATAGGTGAAAATTATGTTTGAACAATTTCTTTGCAGCTATAGCTTTTGCCATTAGCTTTGTGAACTCATGACAACTGAATTGCTCTCACATTTATCTAGACTATTTTGTATAATTCTGGCAACTGACCAAGAACACAGTTTTAAAAAGTAATGTTCTAAAATGTTTCCTTAAAAAATAATCTCTCTGTCAGCAAGTGATAAAAGAAGGCTTGTTAATAATAATAATAAAATATAATAAATATTAAATAGTGATGATTTGAACTAGGACTGATAAGAAAATATTAGTCCAAATCATGGCTCAGAACAGATGTTCTGGGAGGTAAAACTTTACCAAACAATAAAAGTTTTCTAGTTCAAATACAACGGAGACTTTGCAAATGCAAGCCTTGTAACCTAACCATTTGTACCTTCATATTAGTCTGAGATTTTTTAAAAAATGTTTTCAATGGTGATCTCTTCATTTTTGAATTTTGATAACACACAGTTCTCAGCAGTCTATGCCCATAGACAAAGATAATTAAATAAAAATCAATTAAGAAAATTATTGTTTATGTTAATGCACAATTTACACATGCCAATACAATGGCTTAAATATTTATGCCCATCTCCAAATTTCTGCATTGAAATCGTAACACAAATCTGCAGGTATTAAAAAGGTAGAGTTCTGGGGAGATGATTAGGTCCTAAGAGTGTAGATTTCATGACTATTATTAGTACCTTTTTGAAAGAAGATTCAAATAGTTAGTTTACCCCTTTCTTCACGGGGATACATAGTATGAGTTATCTTAAAGTCAGAAAACGGGCCCTCACCAGACACTAAATTTTCTGGCACCTGGATCTTGTGTTCCCCAATTTCTTACAAAATTATGAGAAATACATTTCTCTGTAAGCCACCCAGTTCATGGTATTTTGTTATAGCAGCTCAAGTGGAACATGGCAGCCAAGAAAAGAGCCTTACATAACTCAGAGAATGAGGCAATTACAAGCACATTCTTGTTCTGTTTATGAACTTGTCAATTAAGAGTAATAAAATCATTATAATTCATTTCTATAAAATAGTCTCCATGTTTGTCTCTTCCTCTTAAATGCTGCCATTTTAAGTTCCTAAACACAATGTCTCACATATTCTAAGTTCCTAAGCACATTGTCTCATATTGAAAGCATTAGGATGAGAGACAGACTCTTTCCTTCAAATATCAAGGACAACCTTGTTTAATACCTCTAGAAAAACCAGAGAAGGTTCCTAAAAAGTGTAAGCTGCTTAATGGCCAGTAAGGAGAAACAGGCATGTTTTCGGAACAAGCCTTTACCTTAAGCAATAGAGGTCCCTGTTCTGTTAAATAAACTTTTTAAAAGAATGATCAAAGATATGCTAATAACAATCACATGAAAAGGGTTTTGTTTTGTTTTTTCCAAGTAGGGTTCAAATACTTTTCTATTACTAATTTAAAAGTATGTTAGTAGAATTGAATAAAATTTAGGTTTGCTGTTTTAAAAGATGTATAAATTCTATTTCTCTTAATAGTTCTCCTTTAGAAAATGACATATTTAACTTATAAGTTATCATCAATTTGTTATTTTTTCTCTTAGGATATAATGAATAGGATGCTGGATAATCCCATCAACATGAGAATACTCATATTGGACAATTTGGTATCAAATTATCTGGGTTTTGTTTTTGTTTTGGCCTCAGTTAGGTTTGAGACTGACATTTTCTCAAGAAAAAACTTTGATTTTTCTTGTATGAATGTAAGTTTTGTCATTATTTCTTAGGAAAAAATCTTTTAGGACTCTCATGAAGTTGTACCAAAAACTTATTTTTGTACTTGTAATGGTACATCAGAGAAATATTACTTTAGAAATACAAAAGCAGGTGGCAGTTGTTCAATAATAATTTTCAGATTTAAAGGTTTTATTCTGCTTGACCCTGAGTTCACATCTTTTGCTCTCTACATCTAGCTCAGGGCACCAACAGCAAACCAAACACAGGAACGAACAAAGAAACCCGGAGGCTTCATCTTCTCATTTTCCCAAATATCTGATCATGGTGTAGGTTACTGGTAGATGATAGCACAAAGGTGCTTATGCAGGTTAATTGGTGATTAAATAAAACTATTAGAGTGTTTCTTAGTGAATTCCTGTCATTTTCAAAGTATTTTAGGCTAGGTGGAATCTTGCCAAGCCTTCAAGCTTATGAAACAACGATTCATGGTTATTAAGAGCAAATGCCCCAGAGAGATTAATCTGTGCTATCCCAACAGGCTGACCTTTTCCCAAAGACATAGCAATTTAATTATCTACTTTGAAAAGCACAATTATAGTAAAATTCAAAACCTGATTTATAGATAGGTTTTATATTCTCATCTATAATGCATGTAAATAACTCTTTGAATTTCTTTTTCTAGGACTATCATGCTGTATTTTGCAATTAATAACTACTAAATAGTTCTTGCTTTATAAAACTACAGGCTTCTTTTTTTATTAAATACTACTGATTGATAAAAAAGAAAATTGCAAACTTTGAGTGCCTTATAATATGTCTTCATTCTGAATTTTGCATATCACTTACACTCTGGTAAATAAATATGTGTTTTTATAGTCTGTGAACCTGAGTAATTTGACTTGGGTAGAATTTCTACATAAGCACAAGCTGAAGAGAATAACATCACCTTTAATTTTCTACTTAATGGTTCTATATTTTACCTAATAGAAGGATAAAATAGAAATAATAAGATCCTGAAATTTGGAGCTATAACATGGACTTAAAATAACATAAATTGTGCTCGTAGTCAGCTAGTCAACTTCAAATATTTATTGGCGATTCATTTACTATCAGCATCATCTCCCCTCCTACCAAAGGGAGGTGAAATATTCGAAACACAGGCACAAAAGCACACACACCCGCTAATGGACAAAGACCTATGACGGCAGATTTTCCTGTTTCTTTGTGTTCTGTGTAGTCATGTTGCTTTCACCACAATACTCACAGATCGTTGCTAACCATGTGCAATCACAAAGCCAGAGATAGTTTTGGAAAGGTCTCTGTTTTTATGGTAGTTCACATTTCTTACTGAGGATGTCATAATGATAACCCTTATAACTCTACCTTTTCACGTTAAAATATAAATACGAATTTTAGCATATTTTGCTTTTATTGAAACCTCCTGTAGAAATGCTGATACCACAGTATTATTAAGAAAAAAGCTGGAGTCTGTCTTCAGTTTTAAAGAGGGGATAAGTCAAGAAGCTGGCTCAACTGAGACCATATGACAGGCACATGTTCTCAAAATCCCAAAGAGGTGTCTCAAAAAGTAAAAAAAAAAAAAAAAAAATGGAAGGGATGATGCTGTAGAAATCAATAAAAAAGAAATGGCAGTCTCGGCGCCCGTAGCACAGTGGTTACGGTGTCAGCCACAAACACCGAGGGTGGCGTGTTTGAACCCAGCCCAGGCCAGATAAACAACAATGACAACTGCAACAAAAAATAGCTGGGCTTTTAATTAAAGAAAAAGAAAGAAAGAGCAATTTTCAAATGATAGAGCTTGGTAGCTTACTATAACCCCGAACCTATACCATATGACTAAAAAGTGAGCTGACATAGAAGGGTACCCCCAAGAGTTTCCTTGGCATTGATAACTACCAAATAGTTTCTCCTCTGATAGTCACCCAAAGTTAAAATATAAATATATTTAAAGTAGACTCTGAAGGAAAATTCAGAAGTATGAATGTAATAAGAGATGTTCTTAGTCCCATAGAAACTTATTATTTAGCAGTAAGTTATAAAGGCAAAAATACAACATATGCAGTTAAACATCAAGATCGAACAATGTTACCTGGAAAATACTCTCATCTCAGAGGTGTTAGCTTGAGGTTGTAAAAAGTTTTCACTTAGAAGTCTCTGAATACAGGAACCATATATTGAGAATCCGGGCTCCAGGAAGAAAGACAAGGGTAAGGGTCAATTATATCAAATCTTCGCTGGAGGATACATCTAACAGTTTCCAAACAAGTGAGAAAATTTGTTCTGTTTTCAGATAGTTCTAATTCATGATGTAGTGAAGCAAGAACTTTTCTACAAAGGCACATATATATCTCTTATGCTGATTCCTAATACTGTGTTTGAATACTGGAGGGAAAAAAGTTTGTAAAAATAAATAAAGGGAAACAAATAAATAAAAGGAGAATGTCTAAAATCAATTTAACTCAATCTATTTTCAAATGCCTGTTGAAGCATTGTAAATAACCCCCAAAGTAGTAATTATATGTGTTTACAATTATATAGATGTGTGTGTGTTTAAAGATAGGATAAGATCACAGTAATTCTGAATCATCTGGATATGGAAAATGCAAAATGCTTGCATTCACTTAAAAATTGTAGGAGTAGTATAGTACAGTTGTTAATAACATGGATTTATTAAAAATGAGATACAAAGCATACACCAGCGTATTAAACATATATCTAGGAGATGGAGGGTGGTAGGGCTTTTAGGGGAATCACAAAATGGGAGATATGGAAATAATTCAAGACAAATGAAGAGAATTTTCAAAGCTGAGGAAAGAAAGTCTCAGATGCTAAGAGCTTACCAGGGTTAAGCAGAATCAACTTTTTAAATACTCAACACCAGACACGTCACTGTGAAATTTTAGAACACTATTGCTGAAAATGTGGTATTAAAAGCTTGCAGAGAACAAGAAAAGGTTATCGTCAAAGGAAGAGAACTTACAGCACAATGGACAACTGAGAAGTAACAATGTATTCTAGAAGTCAGCAGAACAGGGCTGCTGAAGATTTGAGAGAAGCAATTTTGAACCTAGAATTTTGCTCTCCTGCAAGCCTTCATGCTTTGTGAAAGTAAATTAAGCATAATTTTAGAAATACAAGATGTTTAAAAGTTTATTTCCTTTGACTCATTTCTTTAAAAACATTTCTGGAGGCTATTGTCTGGAAAAAATGCAAAAAGAATAGCAAAAGAAGAAGGCATAGTATGCAAGGAATGGTAGATATAATTCCTGCAAGGGACACCTGGCATGGCAGCTATGCAGCAAAGAAAATGGTTAAAAGTCAATAATTACTGCAAATTATAACCAAAGGGCTCGAAGGAGTGTGTCTTCAGGAAGTAAATTCTATTAAACAGACTTTGTGATTAAGATCATAATAGCAACATTATGAAGAATTCATAGTGTATTTTTATCCACGAGAGAGAAAAGCTTTCATAAAGTCCAGAAAAACATCTGGCGCAAGAAATATAAAGCAAATTAAATAGGTATTCAATAAGGTAAGACTCATCTTTCTGGACTATGCTTTATTGTATTTCTTTTTAAATAACACGATCAAAGTTTTAGGACATGAAATAAAAAGAGGGTAATCAATCCTACCTTGTTTCTAAGAACACAATGCTACATGAGTCAGGAGAGGCTAGTTTATGCGATTCTAAGAAAGGATAGTCTCATGACTTTTAACGATGAAAGTTTATTTATTAGGTTTATCCCAGATACATGGTAGTCAAACTGTTCTTCTCGACTCTTTCCTGTAAATATTAAGCAAGTGAGAGAACCAGGTTCCTTCCATTGTGTGGGTCTGCAATTTAGAACTCTTGATTTCCAGATGCATTGATAGGGAAAATAGAACTTGAAGGATACTGTGCAGTCTGTCCCAGGAGCGGTATCAATCACATCTGCCCACATTCCTCTCAGTTCCATGGCCCATCAAACTGAAGACGTGCATAGATATAGGGAAACAGGGGCATTTCAGCCACGATGCCAAGCCACAAACACTATGGTATTAGCAGTATTGTTTGACATCTCATAGTCTAAGGAGAAGTCATCAAGTAGCACAGCTCACTTAAGTCTTGAAGGGACACAAAAGAGTGTCTTAAATTTGACACCGAGCTTTTTAACGTCAACTAGTGAACTCTGTTAAAACAGAACATTTATTCCAAACTATTTTATTATCCCCTAGGGTATCAATTATGAGCTATGATGCCTCCCAATAAGAACTCCAAGAGCTCATTTTACAACTTTGAATAGTTATCACTCTGCAGCTCCTTCCCTCTTTATTCTTTAGTAGAACGTTGAAAAAGAACACAAGCATAATATCTGGAAAGAGTAAGATGTTCCATATGAAGTCACTTATTTTTATCTTCTTACCCCTCATTAAAAATGCCTAATGTTTCTTCTGGAATGATAAAAACAGATCTGACTGTGCTTATATAAAAAAGATAGTTTTCAGTTCCAATTTTAGTTGCTTCCATGAGAAAGAAAAATATTATTAGTTATAGAAAGTGTCGGAGAACTTTAATCTCCCAAATCAGACAAGATTTTGTGCAACTGAAAGAATATAGTAAATCTATCTGACCTTGAAACTTGCAACGATCTTTGAATGGCACATAGGCTAGAAAGCAAACTTTTATCTTCAAGTTGAATTATTCTACTTAGTTGCAGGAATGATATATAAATAAACACCAAAATGATATAGAGTTTATTGAATTTCAGTTTTTAGAAACTATAGGTGAAGGAGAGAAGAATTAACTACAGTAATAGAATAGACAGTACATATTAACAGACTTTGATGGTGTAAATGTAAAAATAAGGGAAGTTAATGTATTTATTCAGGTGTAAAAGTGGAGAGCAAAGTTTGTTTAAAATTGATGGAAAAGCAACTAGGGATTAGAACTTAAACGAAAGGTAACAAAAAGAAATAAAATATAGCATCTTATATGGAAGGTTGATATCGGAAGACAGGTAATCATGGTGAATCCATTATTTCTCTTGGCAGGAAAACAAGATGTCATGTGTAAATGTCATAAAGAAAATATAGACAAAGGTATGTTATTCAGATTTTGGTTGTTAACTAGAAAACAGAAAAAGCAATGGTTATGCCTACCTCTAGGAGATGAGAATGAGGATATGAGACCAAAATTTTTAGTTAATGCTCTCTTTTTTGCTTTGTTTTTTACTATGTTAATATTTTATTTTTGCAGATAAAAAGTAACAGGTTGGGGCCGACATGGTGGCCCATGCCTATAATCCTAGCACTCTGGGAGACCGAGGTGGGTGGATTGCCTAAGCTTAGGAGTTGGAGACCAGCCTGAGCTAGAGCAAGAATGCATCTCTAAAAAATAGCCAGGCACTGTGCGGCTGGTGCCTGTACTCCCAACTACTTGGGAGGCAGAGGCAAGAGGATTTCTTGAGACCAAGAGTTGGAGGTTGCTGTGACCTTTGACTGACGACACCACGGCACTCTACCTAGGGAAACAGCTTGAGACTCTGCTTCAAAAAAAAAAAAGCAACAGGTTGGGTGCGGTGGCTCCTGCTGTGATCCCAGTGCTTTAGGAGGCCGAGGTAGGAGGATCATATCAGCCCAGGACTTTGAGACCAGCCTAGGAAACCCAGGAAGACCCCACATTTCTAAGAAAATTATAAAAACTTGCTGTTCATGGTGGTTTGAGCCTATAGTCCCAGCTACTCAGTAGCTGAGGTGGAACCATCACTCAGTCCAGGAATTCTGAGGTTGTGGTGAGCTGGCAGTGGACCAGTACACTCTAGCTTGGGCAAAAGAGCAAGACCCCATCTCAAAACAACAACAACAACAACAACAACAAAAGTAACAAACTTGGGATTATAATAATATTATAAAAATATTACACTTTTCTAGGCACCTTTTCTTGCTATGTATTCAAATAAAGCAAATAATGCAAATGATTGCATTTCAAATTTACATGAAATGTTAAAGGCAACTTATTTGAGCCTCTTTTAAAGCCATGGATTATGTCTACAAATATGTTTCTTAATCTTGTTACGTCTTTCATAAAAGAGAGCTTGCCCCATTCTGAAGTGTGGCATTCCATTTTGCTATGGCTCTAGTTATTGTTAGGTTCTTCATTATGCATCAAAAAATGGTCTAACCTCAAACTTGCCTATTTATTCTTGGATCCGTTACTCATAAAATAATAATATTTGAATTAAAAGGGATTAACAGATCAGAAATTTGACTTACAGAAAACATTTCATCTCCAGAGTGGCAATAAAATACATTTATACAAATTATACCAGTTTGTTAACAATTTGCTAAATCCCATGTAACCACTATAAACGAGCATCCAGGGATACCTCAGTTTTGTCATCGGGAGGATTCACTCTCCCCTGTTAACAATAATAAGCATTGTTATTAAAATGCCCTATGATCCATGAAAAACTGCCAAGAGCTTATTTTAATTCAATGGCAAATTACCCCTATTACTACTTTAAGGATAAACAGAACTAAGGAAGGACTAATCAAAATCTAAATAGTGTTTAAAATACAGGTCATTTATGGAAGATTTATCCTACTGGATATCTATTTTATAAAGTCTTATAGTAGTATCAATCTTGGGTTTTCTCTGTTATTAATAATCAACTTCAGCAGAGAGAGGGAAGGAGCGAGGGCGGTGGGGTCTTGCTGTGTGCCACACCTTTTGGGGGCAAAACACGATTGTAAAAGGGACTTTACCTAACAAATGCAATCAGTGTAACCTGGTTTCTTGTACCCTCAAAGAATCCCCAGCAATAAAAAAGGGGGAGGGCTTAGAGCAAAGAAGTGATTATGAAAACGGTGGAAATTATGAAATAGAGTGATTATTGAAATTGAATGGAAAGTAAAAGTTTTGCCTTCAAAAAAAAAATCAACTTCATTTTCTTTTAACTGCTTTCTATTTAACTGCTTGTTATCCCAAGGATAAGAGAATGTCAGTGACATTTTTATTTTAATAATTTATCTTTACACATTATATATATTTATCTGTTATGTGTTATACTCTATCTGCAAGGAGAAATTTAACATGTTGTAATTCATAATTGACAGCTCAGCAAAGCTCTTTTGTGTTAAAACATTTATATTTCCTCCAGGAGGAAAGGAAATAAATAGATTCTTAAGTTTATGACATCCCCTCTTGAGTCAATGTTTAGGAGAGACTGTGGCTGCAGTGTGGGTGTGCCTGTGCCTACACCCGATGCCCGTGGTCCAGCACAAGGCTGCTCTTAGCTGCAGCTATTGGCACCTGAGAAAACTGTCTTGAGGACCCAGACACAAGTTTCCATCTCCTAGGCCTGGTGGCCCACTTAGCTGAAGCCTCCAACCTCTGTTCTTTCAAAAACAATTAAATAGAACACGTGCATATGCCCACATGCACACACACATATATTTTTGATATAACAGCTCTATAGATACAATCAAAGCTTTCTTAGCTGGGGGCCAAACTTTACCCCTCTTCAAAATTCCTTAAAATAATCAAGATGATGTGTTCTTTAAAGCAAGAAAGCACATAAATCAAAAGAATTTGGCCAGGTGCTGTGGCTCATGCCTGTGATCCCAGCACTCCGGGAGGCTGAGATGGGTAGATCACCTGAGCTCACGAGTTCGAAATCAGCCTGAGCCAGACCGAGACCTCATCTCTAAAAATAGCGGGCGTTGTGGTGGGCACCTGTAGTCCCAGCTCCTTGGGAGGCTGAGGCAAGAGAATTGCTTAAGTCCAAGAGTTTGAGTTTGTTGTGAGCTGTGATGCCACAGCACTCTACCAAGGGTGACAAAGTGAGACTTTGTCTCAAAAAAAATTTTTTTTTCTGTGTTTTGAAAACAGACAGGGAGTTCTGCATAGATGCTAGCTATAGAGAAATAGTTTTTGAATCCCCTCAGTATTCCTTTAAAAATAAACACATGTGTAGCATCTACAACAAAAGCATATGGCCATTCTCACGAAGGAAAAAGATGAAAGCAGCTAGAGCCAGGCTTCCAACCCAGGCAGTTCCACTCCAAAGCCCAGGCTCTCATTGAGCACGCTGTGCTACTAAACAAGTGAAGGGCTTAAAACTTTGGGCTAATTGATCATTTTCCTATTAAAATGGTGGTACAATGAGAGCAGAGAGGCAGGATCATTTCCTTTTCAGCATGCTCTAGGCATGAAGATAAACACACTTTAAAGGCAGCTTTCCCTTAGGAGTGTCACTGGTGGATGTTTGTTTACTTGTTTGTGTTGTTCCCCCTCACCTCCAGTAGGGAGCACTGGACCAAGAGCTGTGATCATCCAGCAGGGAGTGCTTAGGCAGAAGACACAGTACAAAATTTCATGAGAGAGTGTTCCTTATTGACAGCTTCAAGGTAACAAGAAAATGATTGGTCGAAAATGACTGAATCCAACAATATAGAGTGTGAATTCTCTATTTTTCTGTACAGAGAATGCAAGGATAATTATATGCAAAACCCATAAAGGATGTACTGTTACGTTCCCATATAAGGCTAGGATGATGACCTCTCATTCGAGAAATAGTGGAAGACTTTAACCAACATGAATAAAAGGATCTACATCTAATTTTTGTTTCAGGACTCTATATTTTTGTTTGTTTGCTTTTTGAGACAGAGTCTCACTCATTTGTCCTAGGCTAGCGTGCTGTGGCCTCAAGCCTTGCTCACAGCAACCTCAAACTCCTGGGCTCAAACAATCCTCCTGCCTCAGCCTCTCGAGGCTGGGACCCGAGGTGCTGGCTATAATGCCTGGATAATTTTTCTATTTGTAGTACAGACAGGGTCTTGATCTTGCTCAAACTGGTAACTGTTAAGCTCAAGGAATCCTTTAGTCTCGGCCTCCCAGACAGTTAGGATTACAGGGATGAGCCACTTTGCCTGGTCCAGAGATTGTATTTTTCATGTTGCCTCCAAACTTCTATTCTTTGTTTGGCAAGTCTTTATTAGTCTGCATTTTAAGACCATCAATCTCACCAATTTTGTTCTTCTTATAAATTTGCAAAAATGCCTGCTGCCTGCCTGCCTCCCTATTGCCGGAATGGCTTTCTCATTTTTAGATCTGATCTATTTGTGCATCTGTATTTTTTTTTTTTTTTTTTTTTTTTTGGTAGAGACAGAGTCTCATTTTATGGCCCTCGGTAGAGTGCCATGGCATCACACAGCTCACAGCAACCTTCAACTCCTGGGCTTAGGCGATTCTCTTGCCTCAGCCTCCCGAGTAGCTGGGATTACAGGCACCCGCCACAACGCCTGGCTATTTTTTTGTTTTGCAGTTTGGCCGAGGCCGGGTTTGAACCCGCCACCTTCGGTATGTGGGGCCAGCACCCTACTCGATGAGCCACAGGTGCCGCTGTGCATCTGTATTCTTAAAAACACAGCCTTCTCTGTGTTTCTAGAAATGATGGTGTTTTATTCTTGTTCCTTTGGCAGAGTGAGAAACATTTTACACCCAACCTCCACATGGGCTCTTCCTTGGGATCTATCCAGTATTGCATTAAACTTCCTACTAGAAACAGTACCTCAGGAGCATTATTTTCCAATTTACTCACTTGCAAAGTTATTAAAATGAAATGAAAACAGTCCATTAATCTTCAGTATATTCTTCCTTTTTACTGAATAATGAAGGTGGTCATAGAGCTTCCTTAAGGAGTTGGCCAGTTACGAGACTTCAAAATTTAGAATTAAGGAACATGGCATTATATTGGTTTAATGTCATACAGCACCAAACTGGAGACAGGTAAATACTCAGATTTCAAATCAATATCAGGTGCAAATCAGGCAATGCAAATGATGGCTCCTTGTTCGAAAACAAGCAGAAATAATACTGAGGACTTGACGGAGAATTTCCAAAGCTGAGAGTGGTAACGAGGCAGCACAGACAACACACACCGGTGGGGCTTTTTACCTGATTTGCACGTGTCTGTACCTGGGATATGTAAAAGTATTTAAAGGATGAGGAACAAAATAGACATGGTTTAGTTTCATTTCTCTTATTAACTTCTTAAACAAGGGAACTATTTTAATAGCAAGATAACAGAGTAAGACCTATGCTATGAGAATTTAAATTATGAATTGGCAAGCCATTTGGACACTATATTTCTGTAATATAAGTAGAGTCAATATAAAAATATAATGATTTAGGGCGGCGCCTGTGGCTCAAAGGAGTAGGGTGCAGGCCCCATATGCTGAAGGTGGCAGGTTTAAACCCAGCCCCAGCCAAAAACTGCAAAAAATAATAATAAAATAATGATTTAGCATTTCTCTCTTATTAGTTATTCTTGGTTAATATATGTAAGAATTCTATAAACTTTCAGATGTTTGTTCTTCATTTCCAAAACAAATTTGAGTAATGTTGACTGGAAGAAGTTTTATATTCTTCCATTCATCATGGATAATTTTTAAATATATCTAATATATCACGAAGAGAAGGAGTGTATATTATCATACCTGTATAAACACCAAAGGGAACATCATCATTACTTTTGCCTTTACATAGCAGGGTTAGTTCTTGACTATCCACTTGAACACTCAAAAATTTCAGCCCTCCTCTGAGTTTTACACAATCTGGTTCCCTTCTATTTGTTTATATTTAAAATGTATCTCATTTATGAAACATTTGTATTTGAATAATAAAATTTAGCTTTCTGATTTTGAGCAAATAAAAGGAGTCTTTGAAAGCATGTTTCTTCTGGACTAGCAAGAAGAAAAAACAACACAAGCATATTCTTTAAGCCTACCTTTCCAAGTATTTATATAAGAATTTAATTGAAATTTCAATTTATTCCCAGATTTCATTTTATTTTATTATTTTAGAGGCAGAGACATTTCTGGTTAATTCCGAATTAAATTCAGAGGCCCATTGTCCTCTGTAAGTTATCATCAATTTGACCATAACTGTCATGTACCCCACCTTGCTTTATACAGGAGCACAGAGAGTTACCAAGTCTACCAGATGGGGCTCCTTCTTAATGGTCGGTTGAAGGATGGGAATCACTCCTCTCTCTCTAGGATCTGAGCAATTTGCTGCTCTAGGAGGCCCACATTCTGACAGTTACAGAAGTGAGAAGCCAAAATCCGAATTATTTATCAAGTGTAAATCGCACACCTGGCAAGATGGCACTAAAAATGCCTACTGAGCTATTGAGTCTGTTGTCAGAAAATAGTGTTGTTGTTGGAAACATGAGTGTTTGACTTTTACTCTCAGCTATCTGCACTATTTTCAACAGAAATAAAGACCGCATTAGAATCTTAGCCAGTTCTCCCCTCCTTACCCCTCACAAAGGACAAGAAGGCGTAAAGGGAAACTACAGAGCAATATCAGAAATTTTAACCCACATTTGTAGGTTTACCAGGTAAGAAGGCTACCAGAAGACAAAAGTGTACTAGGGAATGCTTTTGTATTATTTCAGATGAAACAATGCCTGCAGGAATAACATGCAATAATAATAAAGTGAATAACATGGCCTTATGATTATGCCACGTGATCACTGTAGTCAAGCTTTCCCAAGCAGATGCACCCTTATTCTAATAGTTAGGGAGAGATCTTCCTTCTTCTTATGGAAGAAATACATATGATGTTGCAAAATAGTATTTGAGCCATAAATTTGACCTTCCTGGTCATTTGTTATAAACATAAGATATTTAAGCACAATTAATAATTTCTATATCGAAGACATAATTATTTCCTTTTAAAAACAGGTGCTAATTTACCCACTTTCTAACTTTATAGACTTTTGCCATTGTAATCTATAATAAAAAACTAATTACTGACAATTCTAGAATGTTTCTGGATAAGAATACATAGCTGCACCACCCATGATATTTTATCTTATTTAGTGTTCATTTGGTTATTTGAGTAATTAAATTAAAGCAATTTATATGTATTGCTTAAGAGACAGTGGATATAGTAAAAAGTGGTTAAGACTTTGAAATAAGTTAGAAATACCTGTGTTTAAATCTTTGCTCAACTATAAATTTACATAAAGCTTACTTCCTCCATCTTAAATGTAGGATTTTTTAATTTTTTTGCAAAGATTTGTGAAAACTGAGATAATAGACATTAGGCTCCTAGGACCTCTCAGGCAGCCTATATATACTATATAGTATCTTTATTATCTTTTAGTTGTGATATGGAAGTAAAAGTTGTGATAAAAAGCTCAGCGCTGTAGCTCAGCGGCAAAGGTGCCAGCCACATACACCACAGTTGGCGGGTTCAAACCCAGCCTGGGCCTACCAAACAACAATAACAACTACAATCAAAAAATAGCCGGGCATTGTGGCAGGCACCTGTAGTCCCAGCTACTTGGGAGGCTGAGGCAAGAGCATCCGTTACGCCCAAGAGTTTGAGGTTACTGTGAGCTGTGACGCCATTGTACTCTACCCAGGACAACAGCTTGAGACTCTGTCTCAAAAAAAAAAAAGTCGTGATAAAAGAGTTATTAACTTTATATTGCTACTATGACAATTTCACAAGCTTAATGCCTAAAGCAACACAAATTTATGATCTTACAGTTTTAAATATGAGAAATTTGAATAGATCTCACTGGGCTAAGGTCAAGGTAGTATCAGTAAGGTGTATTTCTGTCTGGAGGCTCCAGGAGAGAATCTGTTTACTTGCATTTTCCAGGTTCAAGTGGTTACCCACATTCCTTGGCTCATGGCCCATTTCTTTGCCTTTAAAGCCAGAAATGTCAGATCTGTCCTTCTGACTTCCATCTCTCTGCTTCTCACCTTCACCTCCCTTTTCTGTTTTTAAGGATCCTTATGTTTATATTTGGCCCAGCCAGATAATCCAGGATAATCTCACTGTTAAAGGTGAGTCGATTAGCAACTTGAATTACATCTGCATCCTAAAATCCTTTCTGTCATGTAATGACATATTCACAGCTTCTGAGGATTAGGACCTGAACGCCTCTAGGGGCCTCATTCTGGCTAGCACAGACCGATACTGATAAAAACCAGCGACTAAATTGTGCAAATACAGACGAAGTCTGCTGTGTGATTTCAATAGTCATATTGATTGTTTATGTTGTGTGAATTATTGTTGAGAAAAACAGTTTGGTCTAGTTATGGCCTGAAGACTTACAAAATTAAATTCCTGCTTTCTGCTTTTCAAGACTGAATCACTATTCCACTTTCTAGTGATGCCTCCGTATCTATCGCCCATCAATAATAGGCCTATTATAAACATATATACCCACCGAAAGTAGCTATCCCTTCTTAGTGCAAGTCAATATTAATTTTATTTGGGGGCTTTCAGCAGATCAAAAAGAGAGGCAGTATATAGCTTTCTCCTCTCTCTCTGTCTCTCTCTTTGACCTTAGCTTAAGGAAGCTCCAGGGAAAAATAAATGTATTTGATGTATATATCTATGACACATGACACACAGTAAAGGATAAAGTAAAAGTCAGTCCTTCTTCTAAGCTTAGTTTCTCTTAAGAGATAAATGACCACTCTTCAATATACCAAATAATGCTGACTAGCACTGATATTATTCCAAAAATAACTGATAATAAGAAATAGATTTGTTACAAATTTTTCAAAATAATTTGCTTAAAGAACATTATGGAGATATTCAGCTATAGCTAGGATATGTCCCCAAGTAATTTCTGTGTTTAGGCAAAGGGCGAATTCTCATTCAAACCATAATTCTTATTCTATACCCAGTATAAATAATACCTTAGTCTCAGTGTCCATAACTGTTTGGCAGATGACTGGGCCTGATAGCAAAATGTCTTTCAGATAGCTTCACCAGATTCCTACTGAAAACCCCTAATGCGGAAATTAATCGAACTCCAAAAACTGAAACTTGGAATTCCTTCTAGTCTGAAGAACTCTGTAGTTTGAGACAACCACTGCCATTTGGGGGAAATAATAACTCAGAAATTGAAAGAAGTCCTTCAAATTTTCTCATTAATTAGCCATTAGAAGTTGATAATGGTGGGTGAAATAGGCTTGGACATTTTCTCATTCTCCTCTTGGATTAATGTGATCATGAAACAAACAAGTGTAGTTGTATATTTGGGGTCTTTATATATATTTCAATTTAGGCCTGAGCAATTGCTCTAGGACTTTCACAGGATGTTTTGGGAATAAAAAGCTTAAATTACTTAGGTCCAAATGAAAATGGGTATATGTATGACTTGGCCCTGGTTCTTGTCGAGATGCCTACTCGGATTCACTAAGCGCAGGTGATATCTGAGGCACTGCATTTCTAACCAGCTCCAGGGAGAAGTTACAGCAGAGCTGCTAGTAGCAACACGGTCCCCTGAGTCAAATTCTCTCTGGATTTGTCAACTTATCTTCCCATTAAACTTCCTTCAGACATGTGGCCTTCCTTAGCTTTGTCAGCAGCCTCTGTGGTAATACAAGACGTACTCAAATTTGCTTATGGACTTCTTGACATAATATGGGTCAAGTATGTACCAAATAATTGTTATATTTCACATGAAGGAAATATACATGGCACCTGTTCTTTTAAAGAGAGATTTAAAAAAAAAATCTGCATTCCAAGAATTTCTGGCTTCAATTTCTAAACTATTTTATTTTTTCTATGTTTTACATATGACCTTAATTATTATAAGCCCAACATTTTCGAACATGAACTATGCATCATGCTTTTCTCTTGGTCCTAAGAATAAGAGATGAAGAAGACTATTTTCTTGTTTTTTTTTTTGTTTGTTTGTTTGTTTTTTCTTTTATTAAATCATAGCTGTGTACATTAGTGCAATCAAGGGGTACAGTGTGCTGGTTTCATATAGAATCTGAAATGTTTTAATCAAACTGTTTAACATAGCCTATATGGCATTTTCTTCATTATTATATGAGGACATTTGTATTCTGCATTTAGTAAGTTTCACCTGTACCCTTCTATGATGCACCATAGGTGTGGCCCCACCAATTACCTTCCCTCCACCCCAGCTTCCTTCCTCCCCTCCCCTCCCTTGCCCCTTTCCCCATATTCTTGTGCTATAGTTGGGTTATAGCCTTCATATGAAAGCTATAAATTAGCTTCATAGTAGGGCTGAGTACATTGGATATGTTTTCTTCTATTCTTGAGATACTTTGCTAAGAATATGTTCCAGCTCCATCCATGTAAACATGAAAGAGTTAAAGTCTCCATCTTTCTTTAAGGCTGCATAGTATTCCATGTATACATGTACCACAATTTATTAATCCATTTGTGGGTCGATGGACACTTGGGCTTCTTCCATGACTCAGCAATTATGAATTGGGCTGCAATAAACATTCTGGTACAGATGTCTTTGTTATAATGTGATTTTTGGTTTTCTGGGTATATACCTAGTAAAGGAATTATAGAGTCGAATGGAAGGTCTATCTTTAGATCTCTAGGTACTCTCCAAACATCCTTCCCAAAGGTACGTAACAGTGTGCATTCCCACCAGCAATGTAGAAGTGTTCCCTTTTCTCCACATCCACGCCAACATCTCTGGTTTTGGGATTTTGTCATGTGGGCTAATCTTACTGAAGTTAAGTGGTATCTCAGAGTAGTTTTTATTTGCATTTCTCTGATGCTTAAGGATGGTGAGCATTTTTTCATGTGTCTGTATCTGTAGGCCATGCACCTGTCTTCTTTAGAGAAGTTTCTCTTCAAGTCCTTTGCCCTCCCTGAGATGGGATCACTTGTTCTTTTCATGCTAATATGTTTGAGTTCTCTGTGGATTCTGGTTATTAAACCTTTGTCAGAGGCATAATCTGCAAATATTTTCTCCCATTCTGAGGGCTGTCTACTTGCTATACTTACTATGTTTTTGGCTGTACAGAAGCTTTTTAGTTTGATCAGGTCCAGATGATATGATAGTATATCTGGAAAACACTGGGAATTCTACTACAAAACTTTTAGAAGTGATCAAGGAATACAGCAATGTTTCAGGCTACAAAATCAACACCCATAAATCTGTAGCCTTTGTATGTACCAATAATAGTCAAGCTGAAAAACAATCAAGGACTCTATTCCTTTCACAGTAGTGCCAAAGAAGATGAAATATTTGGGAGTTTACCTAACACAGGATGTGAAAAATCTCTATAAAGAGAACTATGAAACTTTAAGAAAAGAAATAGCTGAAAATGTTAACAAATGGAAAAACATACCATGCTCATGGCTGGGAAGAATCAACATTGTTAAAATGTCTATACTACCCAAAGCAATATATAATTTTATTGCAATTCCTATTAAAGCTCCATTGTCATATTTTAAAGATCTCGAAAAAATAATACTTTGTTTTATATGGAATCAGAAAAAAACCTCGAATAGCCAAGACATTACTCAGAAATAAAAACAAAGCAGGAGGAATCACGCTACCAGATCTGAGACTGTACTATAAATTGATAGTGATCAAAGCAGCATGGTATTGGCACAAAAATAGAGAGGTAGATGTATGGAAGAGAATAGAGAACCAAGAGATGAACCCAGCTACTTACCATTACTTGATCTTTGACAAGCCAATTAAAAACATTCAGTGGGGAAAAGACTCCCTATTTAACAAATGGTGCTGGGTGAACTGGCTGGCGACCTGTAGAAGACTGAAACTGGACCCACACCTCTCACGATTAACTAAGGTAGACTCTCTCTGGATTAAAGATTTAAACTTAAGACATGAAACTATCAAAATATTAGATGAAAGTGCAGGGAAAACTCTTGAAGAAATCGGCTTGGGTGAATATTTTATGAGGAAGACTCCCCAGGCAATTGAAGCAGTATCAAAGATACACTCCTGGGACCTGATCAAACTATAAAGCTTCTGTACAGCCAAGAACATAGTAAGTATAGCAAGCAGACAGCCCTCAGAATGGGAGAAAATATTTGCAGGTTATGCCTCTGACAAAGGTTTAATAACCAGAATCCACAGAGAAC
>CAUYRH010035337.1:0-13759 GCA_963574655.1 Perodicticus potto | reverse complement strand
AATGGCCTGCTGTTGTGGCGGGTGCCTGTAGTCCCAGCTACTTGGGAGGCAGAGGCAACAGACTCGCTTGAGCCCAGGAATTGGAGGTTGGGGTGAGCTGTGAGTGATACCACGGCACTCTATCCAGGGTGACTGCTTGAGGCCCTGTCTCAAAAAAAAAAAAAAAAAAAAAAAGCTTTGGGATGGCACCTGTGACTTAGTGGGTAGGGCACCGGCCCCATATACCGAGGGTGGTGGTTCAAATCCGGCCCCAGCCAAACTGCAACAAAAAATAGCTGGGTGTTGTGGTGGGCACTTGTAGTCCCAGCTACTCAGGAGGCTGAGGCAAGAGAATCGCCTAAGCCCAGGAGCTAGAGGTTGCTGTGAGCTGTGACACCACGGCACTGTATACCGAGAGTGATAAAGTGAGACTCTGTTTCAAAAAAAAAAAAAAAAAACTTAATTTAGAAAAAATATAAATACACTAAGTGGCGGACCTAGGATTCCACCTGAAGTCTATTAGATTCACTCAAGGATTCTACTCCTTGTGCTTTATTAGTGGACCCCCACAGACTCTTATTTCAGACCCGGATGGAGTACTCACCCTCTGAAAAGGCCTCTGGGAGCCCCAGTCTGGTGCTGGTTTAGGGGATTCAGTTCTTGCATCACTCTCTAAGACCCCCCCAAATATCCTGGGTTGGTGACTATCTGGATACTTAAGCATTGAGTCCCGAAGTGTCTGTCCCTTCCGCAGTCTCTCACAAGGTATCTCTGGCTCTGGAAGCTCTGCAGAAAGGTGGAAGGTGGATGCTGAGGTGGGCAGGGGCTTGGACTTTTAAATCTCCCTGAAATCAAGTCTTCTCAAATTTCCCATCTCCCAACTACTCCCTGTAGGCTCCTAAGTTCACCCGCCAACCCTCTGGAAAGCACGAATTCTCCCTTAGGGAAAGCCACACACCAGGAGGATGGGAAGGCAAGGTCCAGGCTCCCATCTCGCCGAAGATGGTATTGAAATCTCGTACTAGGTCATCAAAGCCAAAGTTATCATGGAAACGCATCCCTCCTCCTGGACTGAAGCTGAAGCTGAAGCCAAATTCCTCAGGGGACTGGGGACCATCAAATCTTGGGCTCTCACAGCCCCACGTAGCTCCTTCTTCCTCTTCTTCCTCTTCATCTTCATCTCGAGTCATTCCTCCAAAAAAGGGATTTCTGTGGTTGAAAGTGAAGGCAGATTATCCACCAAGATTCAGCACTACTTAAGCTGTAAATTCAACTCGTGGTGGCAAAGTGGGACAAGAGCAGGGATCTGGGAAGATGGGGAGAGAGCAGGAGTACTAGCTGTGAAGTCAAAACTTAACAGCTGACAATTCCTTCCGGTTTTGGTCTTATCCATCAGTCCTCACCTCTCAACTCCCGTCAAACACCTCCCCGGCCCCGGCCCCGCCCTCGCTCCCAAGGTCCTGCTCTAACTTGCTCATAGTCCTTTTCCCCAGGCCCCCATTGTCTACCCTGCCCATGTCTCAGTTGCATCACCCCAGGTTGCAGAACGGCGTAGGATGCTGTTTCTTCTCTTAACCACCAAAGCGGTCGCGGGGTGAGTGCTCAATGTTTCAACTACTGTCCTTTCCGTAGGAGTTGAAGCCGTGGAAAAGAATGTTTTTTCAAAACTATGGCGTAAGGGCTCAAGCTCTCCCCAGAAGACCCCCACCTTTGTTCGAGCTGAACCTATTCTCACCTCCGAGGTCCAGGAAAGCCAAAAAAACCCCGGAAAATATCAAAGAGGCTCATTCCCGTATTGGGACTCGAACTTTAGAACTTCGTCTGCTGCCTATTCCCATCAAGCGGCTGCCTCCGCGGCGCTGCCGGAAATCGAGTGGAGCGTCAGTCCGCGTTGCCGGAAAGCAACCCCGCGACCGGGCCACTGTCGTAAAACGACTCTCAACCGGACGTGGAATGGCTGTTCAATTTGAAAGGCTTTCTTTACCCACCTCGCAAGACCAGCCTCTGGAGAGGGAAGTGAGCGTGACGCACTTTAATTTTCCAATGGCCATCCACCTCCTAAGCCGATTCTTCTTCCTGAAGACCACCTCAGTCTAAAAAGATATTTTGAGGGTTTGATTCTGGGTAGTAGCCAGGAAAAGCCGCCAGAGGGAAACCCCGCCACACGAATGGACTGGTGTGAGGTCTCCGTCACACCTGGCTCCCCACACCCGGGGCGGCCAACCTAACAGCAGAAGCCACCTGGATTTCTCATCGGGCTTGTTTTTGTTTCTAGACTGACCTGGGTGCCGTCTGTATTAGAGGCATGGACAAACATCTGTCACCAAGCTCTAGTATTGAGAGGTTTCCAACCTGCGGCCCGGGAGGCCCAATGCCTCAAGGGACCTGCAGGGTCTGGGCCTGCCACCCGCACCGCCTGCTGCCAACGAGCAGCGGCCCTGGGGAAGACAGCTCTTTTCTCTCCTGTCGGCTCAGGCCACTGCAGCCTGTACTCACCGGCTTGCAAGCAATCTGCTCCAAAGACTGAAGAGGATGGAAGGACTGACTGACACACAGAGGGACTGCCACGCCTTGGCCTGTGGGCAGGGGCGAGGACGAGGGCGGGAACCTCACTGGAGGCAGGGAGGCAGAATGGCAGAGGCTGATGGGGGAGGCTTAAGTTTCTTAAGATATTGCCATCCCTCGCCCCACCCCCCAATTCTGATGGCGGTGGCTGGAGGCCCTGCCACTCTCTACCCTCCTTTGTCCTGGAGCTGCAGCAGCCACCCTCCTCCGTGGGAAACTGGCCCTTCATGCGGTGCTGCTTGTGCCCACCCGGCACGTTGGCTTGGCGGCGTCCCGCTCAGCTTTGAATATTGGCAGGCAGGTGGGACACAGAGCCTGCTGAGCTGGGGGTCCCTGGGACACCCCTGCCCTTCCCCCACACGCCTCTGCAGAAAGAGGGTATCTACTTTCTCCACACACACACCCCGCAGTTCCCAAGCCCCCTGCCACAGACATACATACAGTGGTCCCCAAACAAGCTGTCGTCCTGCTATGTGGTATGGCCCAGAACGGGCTCTCTGTGCCTGGCCTAGGCTGCCACTCCTGCTGCCCGGCTGAAATCTTCTGACTTGAGGCAAATTGATACAACAGCAGAAAAGGCAGCTGAAGTGGTTGAATGTGTATCCCTGGGAGCCTCAGGAAGCAGGACCCAGCCCTCCAGTGTGGATCAGCAACTGATAATGCCATCTTGACCTTAGAGAAAACCTGTGGGCTGAGATTCTGGCCCCCAAAATGGTGCTGGTGGTAGTCAAATAGGTTTCAGTGGCTGGCATGTTATGGAAGAGGAGGCTGGACCAGGGGAGGTAGTCTTGTCAGGATGATAAACTCTCACAGGTAATAGCCCTCCCTGAAAACAAAGGGTCTCCTGTGGCGTGGTGTGGTGTGGTAGTACCATTTTGTATCAATTTTACATCTTGAAATGGGTTGGGTGCTATGATTCCTTTCTCTATCCAGGTGTGGGGGGAGGTGATTGGGGAGGCTGGCTATGTTCATAAAGATGCCCTAGAAATGTGTAGAGACACATGTCCCCCATGAAAGCATTTTAGGACAAGTAGAAAATCTGTCAAAACATGCATCTAGGGGATCTTATTTTCATTGTGTTCTCTGAAAGAAAGAGGATGACCCCAAGAGGGTGGAGTCTCAGGCACGCACATTGCACCCTACCTGCTGCTGGTGTACACTCACCCCAGGGCTACCTCAGGCAGCCAGGCATCAGGATTTGGGAGAGTGCTCACACCACCTCATTGCTGTGGCCACCCAGGGAGGTCCTCCAGGCCAATCTTCCCTTCTGCCTGGCCAAGAGAGCAACTGGGCCTAGAGAACACGTGTACAGAAACCCTTGAACCCATCTCAAAGACCCGGGGGACTCCTCCCACCCACCTTCTCCCCTCCCAGGTCCTCTCACAGGACAGAGGTCCTCTAGGTGCCTCTCAAGGGAAGGCCTGCCTCCAGGTCACCTGGAGGTTTTCACTGGCCAATGAAATACCCCTCCAGTTGGCCACTTAACTGGTCCCTTCAGCCCAACCTCTTTGTTAGGATGTGTTCTCTTCGTAACTGTAGTAACCGACCAGGCAAGAAGACCCCTAAAGGCCCCTAACTGTTTCAGCCTGAGTCCCCATCTGTCTCAAACCCCGCTTTTTGGTTTAATTCTGAGAACAGGTTTCTGACAAGGAAGTTCTCTTGAGTTCCCTGACTCCCTAGCAATGTCTAAACACAATGATGAGAAACTTACCTCAACCTCCCTAGCCAGCTAAACAATGGTAAAAACTCACTCAAGCACAGATTCCCAGGAAACCGAGTTTCCCAGGTACTGGGCTTTCCAAGTTGTCCCTATGGTTACTGAGTTACCCGCCTGAGCCACCACGCAGCTACCCCCTGAGACAACTACTTGACTTTAACTCCGCCTTGTAACCCGCCTTTTTTGCTTTGGACATGCTTGCTTTGCCACATCAGCACAAAAAGGGTATAAAAGGCTGCCTGCATTTCTCTTAGGGGCCGTTTGCCTTTTGGGGGCAGCGGTCCGTCTGTACAGATGTAATAAATGACCACCTGATTTGGGCCGTCCGCCTTTTTGCGGCGGCCCCCCTGCGCAGGAGTAAATAAAATCACCTCTGATTTGTACCCAAAGTGGGGGTCCGTCTTTTTATGGGTGGTCTCAGTTACAACATAACCACTGTAGGGGACAGGGCAGGGGTTGACTGGAAGCAGACAGGATAAGTGGCAGACCCACACATCCAGCTTCCTGGCTGGAATGAGTACAGTGGAGTTTCCCCCGTAAGGGAGGCAGGTGTGTAGCAGTGCTGAGGCACTGAATCCCGACACCAGTGGCCATGCAGATTGCCAATGGCCATGTAGCTCAGGAGCACTTTGGATGGGTGGTAAAGGCCAAGATGGCTGCAACACACCAAGAGCCACCTGGGTCCCCAAGGGAGGGCCCTCCAGAGAAGGCCCACAGCACCTATTCTCTCTGGCAGAGCAGGTGCTGCCTGGGCAGGCCACTGAGCCAAAAGCCAGGACAACTGAGAGGCCTGGGCAGGTCCCTGGTACAGTGGCACGAGGCATTGGCTGGACACCTGCTAAGGCAAACTAGACCAGGTGTGCTGTGTGCTGGGCCCAGGAGGGGTGGTGTAGCCAGACCCAGACCTGAGATGGGACATGGAGTTAGGGGTGACCAGCCTAGGAAGTGGCCTGGGGAAGTGAGCAAGTGTGCAGAAGCAGACAAGGGAGGGTGCAGGTTGGGCACCACCCCAGTGGGCAGTGGGGTCTGGGCCTATCATGTGTACTGTGTGCTGCTGCCAGGTAGGGACCCTGGGGAAGACAGCCTTCCTCTCCCCTCTGTCTGCCCAGGCCACAGTCACCCGGTCTACTACTCTACTCCAAACTGAAGGGGATGGAGAGAGGCACTGACTGACACCCAGAAGGACTGCCCTGGCTTGGCCTGGGAGCAGGGGTGCTGTGGGAAGCTCCCTCAAGGCAGATAGGAAGCTGAGGCGTAAGGCTTGGGCTTCCAAAGCTCATACTGCTCCACCCCCATGCTGGTGGCTAAAGGGCCCGCCACTTTCTGCCCTCAGTCCTAGGGCTGGAGCAGCCACTCTCCTTGGATAAACTATTCCTAGACAGCTGGCTTGGTAGCTCACACTGGTAATCCCAGCCCTCGGGGAGGCGGGGGGGGGGGGGTCACTTAAGCTAAGGAGTTTGAGACGCCTGAGCAAGAAAGAGACACCATCTCCACTAAAAAGAGAAAAACCGGGCGGCGCCTCTGGCTCAGTGGGTAGGGCGACGGGCCCCATATACCTAAGGTGGCGGGTTCAAACCTAGCCCCAGGCTTGGTGCCTGTGGCTCAAGTGGCTAAGGCACCAGCCACGTACACCTGAGCTGGTGGGTTCCAATCCAGCCCCGGCCCGCCAAACAACAATGACGACTGCAACTAAAAAATGGCTCAACGTTGTGGTGGGTGCCTGTAGTCCCAGCTACTTGGGAGGCGGAGGCAGGAGAATTGCTTGAGTCCAGGAATTGGAGGTTGCTGTGAGCTGTGATGCCACAGCACTCTATCCAGGGTGACAGCTTGAGGCTCTGTCTCAAAAAAAAAAAAAAAAAAAAAAAAAACCCAGCCCCAGCCGAACTGCAACCAAAAAATAGCTGGGCGTTGTGGTGGGCGCCTGTAGTCTCAGCTACTTGGGAGGCTGAGGCAAGAGAATGGCTTGAGCCCAGGAGTTGGAGGTTGCTGTGAGCTGTGATGCCACAGCGCTCTACCCAGGGTGACAGCTTGAGGCTCTGTCTCAAAAAAAAGCTAAAAATAGAAGAACTAGCTGGGCATTATGGGAGACCCCTGTAGTCTCAGTTACTTGGGAGGAAGAGGCAAGAGGATCACTTGAGCCCAAGAGTTTGAGGTGACTGTGAGGTATGATGCCACGGCCCTCTACCCAGGGTGACAGAGTCAAACACAGAGAGGAACTGGCACACAGGAAGTGGGAGAAATCTAAGCCAAAGTACAATCCATCTGGGGTTCCCACTATTTGAGTGGAAGCAAGGGTCCCCCTGGGCATTAGATCACCAGAAGGACTGGTGAGAGGTGTATGAGAAAGTGTGGTATGATGTGGTTAAGATGAACACTGAGGGTGGGGCTCCTCGAAGTCCCTTCACAGGGCCTACAGGAGTGTTGGTTCAACCTCCTACAACTAGGTGGCAGTTCCAGTGGGGAATCAAGGCTGCCCAGATTAGGAAAAGGTTGGCATTGTGTGCATATAAGTGCTTGGAGACAGACTGAGATGGGTAACAATAGGTGGGGTTTTGCGCATCCCCCCTACACAAGGGAAACCATTGTGTGAGTGACCCCTTCTTCCCTGCTCCAACTTTGTCCCTTGGCTATTCTGAGGGAAACTGGATGTTCCAGGTTTTCTGCTTTCTGTCTCCAAGACACAGGTCTAGTCCTTGGTGGTCATGTTGACATGTGAGACATAGGGGGTCAATGAAAAGACATCAGTTATGTCTTATGTTATACATATGTCTTATGTATATATATGTGTTATGGTTTGTTTTTTTTTATTGTTGGGGATTCATTGAGGGTACAAGAAATGTGTTATGGTTTTGCTACTGGTATCAGGAATTCCAGAATTGAGGCCATAGGCCACAGATCCGTGATAAAATAGGATTTTGTTGGCATGAGAGGCATGTGGTGGGAGTGGAGAGTGCCAGAGGTACAGGCAATGGGGAGGAGACTCAAGTCAGAAGTCTCCTGCCTGGGTCCTTTGTCTAGAGCAGTGGTTCTCAACCTTCCTAATGCTGAGGCCTTTTAATACAGTTCCTGTGGGTTGCAACCCACAGGTTGAGAACCGCTGGTCTAGTGGTAAATGTTGGACCAAGGAGGAAGTTGGCCAGGACGTGGTAGATGGAAAAACACCTTTATAAGCTGAATGAGTGGTTTTTTTTTTTTAAATGTTTATTTTTTTTTTTTTTGCAATTTTTGGCCGGGGCTGGGCTTGAACCCACCACCTCCAACATATGGGGTCAGCGTCCTACCCCTTTGAGCCACAGGCGCTGCCCATGAATGAGTGTTTTTAACAAATAAATGAATGCAGTCCTTCCCCTAGGGCAAGGTTATTAGGTCTTTGCAGTTTTTGTCTAGGAAGGTGATTAGGGTGTGTGTTCCCTACTCAGGGTGGAGCCACTGAAAATATTTCTGCTGCTTTGTTCAAGACCTTGCTAGAGCTCAGAGGGTGTGGCCTGCAGGGTGCAGCCTGTTTGTGGGAGTCTGATTTCTGAGCTTACCCAAGCCTGAAAAATGGGGGTTCCCTGTCTAGCCCTGAGGGGGGAAATCCTGTATCAATTTTTTTTTTTTTTAGAGACAGAGTTTCACTTTGTCACCCTTGGTAGAATGCCATAGCTTCACAGCTCACAGCAACCTCCAGCTCCTGGGCTTAGGCGATTCTCTTGTCTCAGCCTTCTGAGTCTGTATCAATGTTATATCACATAAAATGTCTCCCATTTGTAAAATGTCATAATTAGAATGTTTAAATTGTTTGGGAAACTGAGTCTTTGTCATAGAATGAGATTCTTACCTTTTAGACCGTCTAATTATCAGTTTAGCCCAAGTGAATAATTAACTTCATGGTAAACTGTAACCCTGTTTTGTGAAAAGTGGTATTTTTTTTTTTTTTTTTTTGAATTCCTGGGCTCAAGCGAGTCTCTTGCCTCTGCCTCCCAAGTAGCTGGGACCACAGGCACTCACCACAACGCCCGGCCATTTTTTGGTTGCAGCCGTCATTGTTGTTTGGCGGGCCCAGGCTGGATTCAAACCCGCCAGCTCAGGTGTACGTGCCTGGCGCCTTAGCCCATTGACCCACAGGTGCTGAGCCAAAAAAGTGGTTTGTTTTTTGTTTTTTTGTTTTTTTTTAAATACATGTATTTTATTATTCTTCATTACATTATTTCCCCCCCCCCACAAAAAGTGGTTTTTTTGAGAGTAAGAAAAATTAGAAAGGAAGAAAAAAACTCTTGTGTGGTAAATTTTGTCCTTAAACAGAATGACTATTTAAGAAAATAGTAGGCAGGACAATCCAGAAAGTTTAGGATATCTGTACACTTGTCTATGCAGGAATGAATAAAGTTCATAAAAGGAAATATGTGAAGGAATTTGCATGCAATCCAGTTGACTATCCAGTATTGCCTTTAGAATCTTTTGGCTAGTAATCCTGTTCGAACAAGTTTTTTTTTTGTTTGTTTGTTTTTTGTTTTTTTTTAGAGACAGAGTCTTACTTTATCGCCCTCAGTAGAGTACTATGGCGTCACAGTTCACAGCAACCTCCAACTCCTGGGCTTAGGCAATTCTCTTGCCTCGGCCTCCTAAGTAGCTGGGACAGCAGGCACCTGCCACAATGCCCAACTATTTTTTGTTGCAGTTTGGCCAGGGCAGGGTTCAAACCTGCAACCCTCAGTATGTGGGGCTGGCACCCTACCCACTAAACCACAGGCACCACCTTTGAACAAATGTTTTAAGCCTTTGATATTTGACAAACTTTCCAAAATCAAAACTCTAAATTTGGGGTGGCGCTTGTGGCTCAGAGGGTAGGGCGCTGGCCCAATATACTGAGGGTGGTGGGTTCGAACCCGGCCCTGGCCAAATTGCAACAAAACAATAGCCAAGAGTTGTGGTGGGCACCTGTAGTCCCAGCTACTCGGGAGGATGAGCCCAGGAGTTGGGGTTGCTGTGAGCTGTGTGACTCCACTGCACTCTACTGAGGGTGATAAAGTGAGACTCTGTCTCTACCAAAAAAAAAAAAAAAACCTCTAAATTTGGTCTTTTTTAAATATTAGGACCACTGGAAGTCTGAGAAAGACATATTAGGCTTATTTTGTATGTTAAAAATGTATAGGAGGCTCGGGGCCTGTGGCTCAAGCAGCTAAGGCACCAGCCACATACACCTGAGCTGGTGGGTTCAAATCCAGCCCAGGCCTGCCAAACAACAATGATGGCTGCTACAAAAAATAGCCAGGTGTTGTGGTGAGTGCCTATAGTCCCAGCTACTTGGGAGGCAGAGGCAGGAGAATCGCTTCAGCCCAGGAGTTGGAGGTTGCTGTGAGCTGTGATGCCACAGCACTCTACCCAGGGCAACAGCTTGAAGCTCTGTCTCAAAACAAAAAAACAACAACAACAAAAATTGGCTCAGCGCCTGTGGCTCAACAAGCTAAGGCGCCAGCCGCCACATACACCTGAGCTGGCGGGTTCGAATCCAGCCTGGGTCCGCCAAACAACAATGATGGCTGCAACTAAAAAATGACCAAGCCTTGTGGCGGGTGCCTGTAGTCCCATCCCAGCTACTTGGGAGGCAGAGGCAGGAGACTCGTTTGAACCCAGGAATGGAAGGTTGCTGTGAGCTGTGATGCCACAGCACTCTATCCAGGGTGACAGCTTGAGGCTGTGTCTCCAAAAAAAAAAAAAAAAAAAAGGAAATATTGTCAAATATGAAATGGTTAATTTTGTGTGGATTATGTTTATATGTATGTTACAATATTATAAAATATTGGTCTGTCTTAGTGTATATTGTCAGTAATAATTTTAATTCATCTCAGAAAGTGTTATTTTTGTTTTTTTTTTTAGAAAGTGTTTTTTGTAACTGGCTGAGTTCAAAGTTTGTCCTTCCAGGGAAATATTAGAAAAGGCTGGCGAATTCTCTCAAATTCAAATTCCTGATGTCTTTGAAAATTAAGTACTGGCTCGGCGCCTGTGGCTCAACGGGCTAAGGCGCCAGCCACATACACCTGAGCTGGCAGGTTCAAATCCAGCCCGGCCCGCCAAACAATGACGGCTGCAACCAAAAAATGGCCAGGCATTGTGGTGGGTGTCTATAGTCCCAGCTACTTGGGAGGCAGAGTCAAGAGACTCCTTTGAGCCCAGGAATTGGAGGTTGCTGTGAACTGTGATGCCACAGCACTCTATCCAGGGTGACAGCTTGAGGCTCTGTCTCAAAAAAAAAAAAAAGAAAGAAAGAAAGAAAGAAAATTAAGTACTATTGGGCTCAAAGCAAACTTTTTTTTTATTTTTATTTTTTTGTAGAGACAGAGTCTCTGTTTGTTGCCCTCAGTAGAGTGCCGTGGTATCACACAGCTCACAGCAACCTCTAAATCCTGGGCTTGCCTCAGCCTCCTGAGTAGCTGGGACTACAGGTGCCTGCCACAACCCCCAGCTATTTTTTTTGTTGCAGTTTGTCTAGGGCCAGGTTTGAACCTGCCACCCTCGGTTTATGGGGCCAGCACCCTACCCACTGAGCTACAGGCACTGCCCAGGTCAAAGGAAACTTTTAGGACTTTGGTTAGAAAGCTAACATATCCATGAGTATTGCTAACCTAACTTGAAACAGAACAGAAATCAGTTACAGAAATCAGGAACTGGGCTCGTTTGTTATGGCTTTTTTTTTTTTTTTTTTGAGACAAAATCTACCCTTAGTAGAGTGCTGTGGTGTCATAGCTCACAGCAACCTCAAACTCTTGGACTCAAGTGATTCTCTTGCCTCAGCCTCCCAAGTAGCGGGGACTACAGGCACCCACCACAATGCTGGCTATTTTTAGAGACTCAGTTATGGCTTTTTGTTTGAACCATTGCTGATTCTTTCTGTGTTCTATTTTCCAGAAGTCAAGAAAGCCATTTTCTGTCTAATGAGGTATTTGTAGCTTCCATCAGACTTTGAAACATTTATATTTTCTCTCTTTCCTCGATTTCTCTGGAATTTGAAAGCCGTTTGTAAGTGTCCTGAATTTCTGACAATACAGTTATTTGCATAAGTTTAATAACAATATGTTTTGTGGCTCGGCGCCTGTGGCTCAATGGTCTAGTGCGCCAGCCATGTACACCTGAGCTGGTGGGTTCGAATCCAGCCTGGTCCTGCCAAACAACAATGACAGCTGCAACCAAAAAATGGCTGGGACCTGTGGCAGGAGCCTGTAGTCCCAGCTACTTGGGAGGCAGAGGCAGGAGACTTGCTTGAGCCCAGGAATTGGAGATTGCTGTGCGCTGTGATGTCACAGTACTCTATCCAGGGTGACAGCTTGAGGCTCTGGCTCCAAAAAAAAAAAAAAAAAGAATCTGTTTTGTGGCGGGGCCTGTGGCTCATCAAGTAGGGCGCCGGCTCCATATACCAAAGGTGGCGGGTTCAAACCCAGCCTCGGCCGAACTGCAAAACAGAAAAAATAACCGGGTGTTGTGGTGAACGCCTGCAGTCCCAGCTACTTGGGAGGCTGAGGCAAGAGAATCACCTAAGCCCAGGAGTTGGAGGTTGCTGTGAGCTGTGTGACGCCACTGCAGTCTACCAAGGGCAATAAAGTGAGACTCTGTCTCTACAAAAAAAAAAACACAAGAATCTGTTTTGTTCTATAGGATATGACAAAGGCACTGGTTATTTTACCAAGGCTTTAACTGGAATAGCATTTTCAGAGGCATCCAGACTGCTTTAAGGAATTAAGGTTAACTTTATAAGGCCCACTAAAAAAATCCACTGGAAAGACTGGCCAAATAAATACCTCACCAATAACATTTCCTGATCTGCCATGAGTAAAGAAGTTTACTTTCTGACAGGTCCAGGAATCAAAATTTGCTTGGGGAACCTCAAGAGAAGAGGATTTTACCCAATGAATACAGGTATCTATTGGATGAAACTTGGGCTCAGGGAAGGCTTTCGAGTCTAACCTGAGATTCCTTATAAAATGTACAGCAAAGCCAATTTTAAAGGGAAGAAAAGCCTAAATGGCTAATAATCATTCTTGCTGCACTTTATGCAAATAATCCAACCAAGTATACTGAAAGTACAGTTTATTTTGGCAATTAAATTAATTCTGCTATAATTTGTTTTTAGTAAAGTGAGAAATTAGAGAGACGAAAAATGGTTCAAAAGGAAAAAACTGTGGCCCATGTTGATTAGATTCCAGCCTTGTCTGCAATGGCAGCTCATAGAATGAGACATAGCTGTTTTGCTAAACTGATCTGTTAAATGGGACTAAGAAACTGGCCAAAGAATATAGAATTATATACAGTAGTTATATTTGCTCTGAAACCTTAAGGCTCAATAAAGGTTGCCTGTTGGCTACACTGGAAAAACATATGCAGCATTAAACGTTACCTGTTGTGTCTATATAGATAGCTCAGGAAAAACTGGAACCTGAATGAGAATTTCCCAGTAAATGATGTGACTATAACATGGTTTCATAAGTGGCCCCACACCCAACTGATGTTCAGGAATATTCACTTGAATTGTCCAGAACTTTGGATCAGTTTTGTAGGGATGCTTAAAACTAGGTATTATAGTTTGTTTGTTTTTGGCCAGGGCTGGGTTTGAACCCACCACCTCCAGCATATGGGGCCAGCTCCAATTCCTGGGCTCAAGTGAGTCTCTTGACTCTGCCTCCCAAGTAGCTGGGACTATAGGCGCCCGCCACAACGCCTGGTCATTTTTTGGTTGCAGCCGTCATTGTTTGGCAGGCCGGGCTGGATTCGAACCCGCCAGCTCAGGTGTACGTGGCTGGCGCCTTAGCCCGTTGAGCCACAGGCGCCGAGCCAGTACTTAATTTTCAAAGACATCAGGAATTTGAATTTGAGAGAATTTGCCAGCCTTTTCTAATATTTCCCTGGAAGGACAAAGTTTGAACTCAGCCAGTTACAAAAAACACTTTCTAAAAAAAAAAAATAAATAACACTTTCTGAGACAGAGCCTCAAGCTGTCACCCTGGATAGAGTGCTGTGGCATCACAGCTCACAGCAACCTCCCATTCCTGGGTTCAAGCGAGTCTCCTGCCTCCACCTCCCAAGTAGCTGGGACTACAGGCACCCGCCACAAGGCCTGGTCATTTTTTAGTTGCAGCCGTCATTGTTGTTTGGTGGGCCGAAGCTGGATTTGAACCCGCCAGCTCCTCTAGGGTGTGGCTGGCACCCTAGCCCGTTGAGCCACAGGCGCCGAACCCTAGTTGGAACTTTTTGACTGGAGATAAAAAGGGAAAGACCTGGGGCGGTGCCTGTGATTCAGCGGGTAGGGTGTCAGCCCCATATGCCGAGGGTGGCGGGTTCAGGGCTGGCCCCAGCCAAACTGCAACAAAAAATAGCCAGCATTGTGGCGGGCGCCTGTAGTCCCAGCTACTCTGGAGGCTGAGGCAAGAGAATCGCTTAAGCCCAGGAGTTGGAGGTTGCTGTGAGCTGTGTGACACCACAGCACTCTACCAAGGGCGATACTGTGAGACTCTGTCTCTACAAAAA